>JABXES010000117.1:0-43617 GCA_013375695.1 Dictyostelium brefeldianum
AATATAATTTAATGCTGATACTGTTTGATGATTGTACCAGTATCATTTACTAATGTATTAATATTGATTTGAACGATAATTGAGATGTGATAAATAATAGATTTGATTATTTGAATTGAATATGAATTGAGATGTGTATTGAATTAGTGAGATTGGTATTGAATTAATGAGATGGGGTATTGAATTAATGAGATGGGAATATCTCGTACAAAAACTGATAATTTTTATCCAATACCATTAATTTATTCTTACTGCCAATACTTTTCTATTGAAATCACTAAAGGATATGTGATCTAATTTTTCATCTACTCTATCAGTATCTATGTTCTTTGTAGTTGTTGGTACTTGATATAAATATGGATTATCTAGAATATATTCAAACATTTCATTATGATAATGTTTATTTTGAGAAGCAAGTTTTAATGATTTGTGTTTGATTTAATGAAAATAATTCTTTTACCTACAATTGTAGGATGACAGTTCAATGCTACCAATTCCAATGTTGATGGATAAACTAAAACAAGAACAAGCTAAATTAAAGAGACAACAAGATGAAATATTGAAAATAAAACAACAAATAGCAGCATTGGAATTAAAATACAACAAGATGAAGCATTTAAATTAGATGGTAAAGTACAACAACATCAAAAATATTAATAACTAAATGGTAACATCAAAAAAATTAAAAAGTAGAATTGGTTTGTTAAGGGTAATAAAACCGTACATAACAGAAGTAATATCACTACCACCACAGTAACAGCAACAGTTACACACACTCACACACATTATCACATATCTTTATAAAGAGGGGAGAAAGGTTGGGAACAAGTGAATTATATTTAAAAGGTTTAGTTTTTAAAATATAATAAATAAAACTTTTAGAAATAGTTTACTCCATACCTTAATCAACTTGGACAGTTGCAATGGATTTAAAAAATATTATTTTCATTTCCAATGATAACAACAAAAATGAAATAAATGAAAATTTACAAAAACAATGAAAACTATAAAAAATTTATTTATTAAGATTATAACCAATTTAAATCAAATTTATAATCAGGATGAATTGATAATTGATCTTTAAGATATTGTAATAATTCTTGATCAGATTGAAAATTATTAATTAAATTTTTACAATTATCTTGATTATAAAAATATTTAATGCAATGAATATTACCATTTTCAATTAAATTTTTAATTGATTTTGTTGTAATTTTAAACATTGATGGATAACTATTTAAAATTAAATTGCACATTGTAATATCACCTTGAATGAAGCTTTCATTAAACAAATTATCATCTTGTTCTATATAAAGACTTTCGGTACCATTTACTTGTGATTTTGATTGAATGAATGTATCCAATTTTGATTTAATAAATAATTGAATTTCTATATTTTCAGATACCATCACTTCCAATTGTTTCTTTTTATCAAAATCTAAAAATTCATCAATTTCCATTGTTTTTACTTCATATAGTTCAACTACCAATTTATCAATTACCAATTGTTGTTGAGATGAAGATGATGAAATGAATTGATTAAAATCTTTTTCATTTTTACTATTTGATAAATGATGAATTAATTGATTAATGAAAATATGTGGGTATGATCTATTTATAAATGATTCAGATACAAATATAAATTGAGATGGATTTGATACTTTATGAAAATAATTTTCAGTTATAAATTTAAATTCACCTTGATAATTGTAATGTGCTTTAACTGGATACAATGGTAAACTGAATATTTCAATATTATAATTATCCAATATGAATGATGCATTTTCAAATCTACTCCACCAAATTGATCTTTTGAATATTTTATCATGAAATTGACAAACATGAAAATTAAATTCAATAAATCTATGTAAATCTTGAATATTCATTTGATTAACCACTAAATCTATTACTTGATTAGAGAATTTAAATGCATTTACATATTTTGTACAAGGAATAATTAAAGAATCTTTCCATTCTTCACCTGGTGATAAATATAATTTTGGTTTGCTACTACAATGTTGAAATAGTGTACTTGTTGCTAATAATTCTGTTGATGGTGAATCATAAATTTCACACTTTAATGGAAAATCTTCTTCAAAATCTGGTTCAATTGATTCTTGTAATTTACTTGAAATATAATCTAAATGTGAAAAGAATAAATCAATTCTTTTGATGGTCAAGAAATAAATTAAATCTTCATTTAAACTTTCAGTAAAGAAATCTTCTGTAATTTGATCTTCAGTTGATACTAAATTAATTGATAGTTGGTTAACCAATTTTATCAATATCTCATCAAATGAATGTAAGTATATTCTTGTATTACCTTCACTACCATCACCTTCACCACCCAATATATAATCAAATGTAAATTGATTAACATTTAAATGTTTTGAAAGATTGAAACCATTATATCGATCATATTCTTGTTCACCAAATATATCTATATAATCAGTTGCAGCTGAATAAACATTAACTTGTTGAACATCAAAAAATTCTTTATATCCTGGTCTTGAGAGAATATATTTGGTTAATTTTGGATCACGTATTTGAAGGTAGAAGAATGAATGGAAAAGTGAATGTTCAATTACAAATGAATTATTAACCAATAATTTATATAATGACAATACTTTATCCAATGCAATAAATTCAATTTGAATGAGTATTTGAAAATAATAATTGAATATTGCTTCATACGAGTGAATTTCAAGTTGATTCTTTGATTCCTCTTTTAATTTTTCACGTTGATTGAATTTATTCATTAATTTACCAACAATTGAAACCAATTCCGTTACATCATAATCAAAATGGTGATACACACAAATATCAGAATCAAATAATTCTTTTTCATCAAAAATGAATTCGTTGAGTTGTACATCTTTTAATAATATACTATCGATATTATTGATAAATATTTCTGTAATTTTGAAATCCAATGCTAGAATACTATTAAATAAGAATGTAGTTGATTCTTCCATTAAATTTAATTTAAAATCAATTTTAACGTTTGAAAATGAAATTGTTGGTACATTGGTAAGAGCAACTTTAAAAACTTCATAAATGAATGGTAGTGGGTAATTTGTTTTGATTAAATGGTTAATTACCATATGGATTTTTGTTTCATTATTTGGTAATTGTATTTTTGTAATATCCCTATGAAATTCTTTAAAATGTGGTTCCAATAAAACCAATGTATCAATATCAGCTTCTTTAATTGCTTGATTAAAACATTTTGTCAAAGAAGCGTCTGTAATTGATTTTGATTTTGTCAATCTGATTCTTTTTTCAAATGCATAATTCCATAATTTAATTGTAGAGAATTCAACCAATGTATGTCTTTGAATAAATGAATTAACCAATGTAAAATCACATTTTATTAACCAATCTAATACCGTTTGATTATTTATGTTTAATATAAACATTTTACTACCACCGTCATTTTTTCTTTCAATTAAATCTAGTAATGGATAATATTCAATACGTTGAATTTTTATTTTATCCATACATACTTGAAGATGAGATTTATAATATTCTTGATTATTAAAACCATTAAAACCATTTATACCCATATATCTAAATAATGAAAGTAATTTAGCACCATTCTTTTTATTATAATCATCTAAACGGTATCCATCATTATGATATTCATCAATTGATTCTTGATATTTGAGTATGTATTCATTGTATAATTTTTGTGTTAATATAGGTTTTAAATGTATAATTAAAAGTTTGACCAATTCTTTTAATTTAACATCGCTATTCTTTTTTTTATTACCATATTGTTTAATAATCTTGTCAATACCTTCTTTTAATGGTAATGGTATACCATCATCCACTGGTTTTGATGTATCTCGTGTTGGAGTTATGTTGCCATACTTGAAAAAGATTCTTGTTCCAATTAACATTTCTTCAAATGTATTTAAAATTCTTAAATCTTTAAAAATTGAAAACCTAGAACCCATTTCATCTCTTGGTATCATTTCCATTAGTTTACTCTTTACAGTAAAACTTTTTAATTTACTGAAATCTTTGAATATGATAAAATCATCTTTTTTTGATGGTACCAGTGGTAATTGATATAAATTTGGATTATCCAATATAAATTCAACCATTTCATTACGGTAAAATATATTTTGAGTTGCGAGTTTTAATGATATGATTTTAATTTCATCGGTTACTAAATTACATGATGGTTGATTTAATGATAATAAAAGTTTTACAATTGATATACTACATTTTGAAATTGCCAATTCCAATGTTGATGGATAAACTATAATTGAGTACGGTTCACTTGTTAAAATGGTTAATGCGTCTAAACAATTATAACTAACAGCTAATTTTGTAAGATCACATATTTCAAATTGCAATCTTTTCTTTTCCATTAATAATTTGAATGTTGATAATAATGATTCTAGTTGTTCTTGTTTGTCAATTTTATTTTTCTCAATTTCTTCTGGTTTTAGATCAGGTTCTGAATCATCTTTGGATAATGTTGAAAATTTCTTAAATATGAATTCAATATCTTCTTTATTAAAATGAATATAATCACCACTTTCAATTTTACACTTGAATAATTGATATTGTTTATATTCAATCATCCAATCTAATGAATAGATATCCTTGAATTTATATCTATTATTTTTATTTATCTCCTTGTGATCATCATATAAAACCCATTCTGTTGTGTGTATCTTTTTAATTATATAATTCAATAAATATACATTTGAAAATACCTTCCAAAATAATGTTTCACCAATACCATTATTATTTCTATTATTAATCTTTGTCATACTATCATATAATATTTTGATATACGTGTTTATAATATAACATATGTTAATATAACTATTTTTACTTTTACTTTTACAATACATAACACAACATACATAATTATACATACTCATTATTATTACTATCCATATTTTCTTGTGACATAATATTAAATATCTGTTCAATTTGTTTTACAACTTCCTCAACTATTTAATTCTAAAAAAAAAATGAAAAATACAAAATTTTTTTTGGAATTAAATATCTGTGTTTTTTACAATATTAAGAATGAGCATGTAAACCATTACCTTCAAATTCATCATATAATTTTGGAATGAATGTATCCATTTTGGGTAGTAATTGTAGATACTATTTGACGTACTATATTATGTCTGTCACATGCTTCTAATATCAGTGTAATTAATTGTTATTTCAAATTGACCTGGTTCACACTCTTTTAACAACAACAAAGGAATGAAACAATGAAAACTTATTTAAAATATTTATTTTTATTTTTATTTATTTGACTATAACCAATTTAAATTAAATTTATAATCAGGATGAATTGATAATTTTTGTTTTAAATAATTTAATAATTCAGGATCTGTTTGAAAATTATTAATTAATAATTTGCAATTATCTTGATTATAAAAATATTTAATGATATGAATTTTACCAAGTTGAATTACATGTTTAATTGAACGTTTTGTAATTTTAAAAATTAAAGGGAATTGATTTAATATTAAATTACACATTTTAATATCACCAACAACAAAAGCATTAATGAAAATACTATTATCATGATCATTATATTCCAATAATTGTTGTTGAATTTCTTTTTCTTTTTTTAATTGATTAAATGATGAAAAGTTATCCAATGATAGTTTGATTATTGATTGAATTTGTAGATCATTTGAAATCATTGATTCTAAATATAACTTTTTATCAATATCTATAAATTCATTATCTTCAATATCCAAAACATCTACATTTGATTCCATTATTGATTTAACATGTTCATTATAAATTGTTAATATTAATTCTTCAATTATTTCTTGACGTGTTTCCAATGAATCTGGTGAAATGAATTGATCGTAATCTTGTTGATTTTCAGAACTTGCGAGATGACGAATAAATTTATGTAAAAATACCAATGGAAATACTTTACTTATAGATAAATCAAATTTAGCACGTAGTATTCTTGGATCTGGTATTTTATGTGGATAATTTTCAACTAGAAATTTAAATTCACCTTGATAATTGTAATGAGAATCCGCTTGAAATATTGGTATACAGAAGAATTCAATATTGTAATTATCCATTAAAAATTTAACATTATCAAATTTACTCCACCAAATTGAACGGACAAATAAAGTATTAACAAATTCATTAATGTAGAAATTGAATGAAATGAATTTTTGTAATGACTCCAAGTCCAATACCATTACTACCAAATCAATTACTTCTGCTGAAAATGTAAATGAATGAACAAAACTTGAACATGGGAATAATAAATTCTCTTTCCATTGATCTGTTGGTAATGGTAATTTCTTTGGTTTATCTGAATTTGCAAACAGTGTACTTGTTGGTAACAATTGAGATGCAGGTGAACAATGTGTTGGATTCTGTAATGGAAATCCTGCACTATTTTCAAATTCATAATCTGGTTCAATAGTTTGATTTAATTTTGATTGAATTAATTTTAATTGATAAAAGAATAAATCAATTCTTTTAATGTCTAGATAATAAAAAAGATCTGCATTCATAGTTGAAATAAAGAACTCTTCAATAATGATTGATGATTCAGTTGGTTCTATATTAATTGATAATTGCATAACCAACTTTTGTAATATTTCATCAAATGAATTGAAATATATAAATGATTCAATATATTTATCAAATGAACCACCCAATATATAATCAAATGTAAATTCATTTATATCCAAATACTTTTGAAGATTGAAACCAATAATTCCATCTTGATCGTTAAATATTTCAATATATGTTATTGCTGCTGAAAATATATCAATCCCTTGAATTGTAAAGAAATATTCAATACCAGGTCTACTAAGAATGTACTTTATGAATTTTGGATTACGAATTTGAAGATAATAAAATGAATGATACAATGTATGTCGAATTTCAAATGAATTATCAACCAATAGTTTATGAAGTGAATAAACTTGTTCCAATGTTACACCTTTAATTTGAATGAGAGTTTGAAAGAAATAATTGAAAATTGCTTGATATGATTGTTTTTCTTTATCTTGGTAACTACCAATTTGTTTAAATTGTCTATTTTTAAATTTATCCATAAACAATTTAGCAGATTTCAACAATTCATTTTCATCATGATCAAAATGATGAAATACATTTTTATTTGAATCAAATAAATTCATTTCCGTGTTTGAAATTGTATTAATTTGGTCATCATTGAATTGCACATGGTTTAAATTATTTAAATATATTTCCAATACTTTAAAATCCAATGTTAATATAGTGTTGATAAATGAATTATATTCGCATGCTGGTTTACAAATTGATTTGAAATCTACTTGAAAAATTGATGGTTGAATAGTTGGAATTGTTTTAAATACCATTTTAGCAAATGCATCAAAGAAATTAAATGAAATGTAACCGGATACATTAAAGTATTTAACCAATTTAAGTATTTCCAATTCATCCTTTGGCAATGTTAATTTACTTGAATGTTGTAATAATGATTTTGAAATTGTAATTGTTTCAAATACAATTAATTTATCTATATTACATTCTTGAATTGCATCATAGAAACATTTTTCTAAATTACTTGATCTATTTACCAAATCAATATATGCTTCGTATATATTTGAACTTGATAATTTTGATAATTTATTTGTTTCTTCCAATTGAGAATATTGTAATAATTCAACTGTTGAATATTCAATACTGATTAAACATTTATCAAGGAATGAATTAACCAGTGTTAAATCACATTTAATTAACCAATCCAATACTTGTTGATTTGTAATTTTAATAGAGTTTGAAGGTATATCAATTAAACTTAATATTGGATAATATTCCAATTTCTTCTTTTTAACTTTATCCATACATTTAATTAATTCTTTTTTATATGTATCTAAACCAAAATATAATTTAAAATTTGAATTACCAATATATCTAAATAACAATAAGAAATTACGTTCGTTTTCACTACAGCCATCTACATAATACCCATCTTCTTGATAATCATCAATTGATTCTTGATATTTCAACATGAATTGATTATATAAACCATAAGATTTAAACTTTAATATTAACAATTTAATAAATTCTTTTTTCTTTTTCTCTAAATCTTGTGAATACTTTTCATGAATTTTGTTTATCTTTTTGAGGATTACTTTTGGAATTTGATCATTATTATAACCACCATTACAATATTTAAAATGAATTTTCAATAATACCATCATTTCTTCAATTGATAATGTAATTTTTAATTCTCTTGTAATATCAAAAACACCATTACAAACTACTAAATTCTTTTTTGATACTATATCCAATTCCATTAACTTTTCTAAACTTTCAATACTTTTTATTCGGTTAAAATCTTTAAATGAAATATAATAATCAAATGGTGGTTCTGGTTCTGATTCTTCTTCTGAATCTGATCCTTTATCTGATAATTCTTCATCTTTTGCCAAAAACATGACCTCTGGTAATCTTTTCTTTTTTAGTTGTGGTTGTTCAATTTCATCATCTGCTTCATCTGGTGATAATTCACTTATTGGCGGCATTTGATATAAATTTGGATTACTTAGAATGAATTCTATCATTTCATTTGCATGGTCATCATTTTGAGAAGCAAGTTTTAATGATCTGTATCTAATTTCATCGGTAACTAAATTAAATGACTGGTTTAATGATAATAATTCTTTTACAATTGAAGGATGGTCTAATGAAATTGCCAATTCCAATGTTGATGGATATACAATGATTGAGTATGGTTCACTTGTTAAAATTTTGAGTGCATCTAAACAATCATATTCAACAGCAGCTAAGGTTAAATCACAAATTTCAAAATCCATTCTTTTCTTATCCAATAATAATTTAATTATACCAATTAATGATTCAATTTCTTGTTGTTTTTCATATTCTTTTTTCTCTTTTTCCAATTCTAATTCAGCTGATGATTTTACTGTTTCTTTCTTTTTTGGTGTTGGTGGTTGTGTTTCATCTGGTTTAATTCTTCCAGTCAATATTGATAAATGTTCAAACATGAATTGTACAGTTTCAATATCAAAATGAATATAATCATCATTTTCAATTTTATTTCTTAATAATGGATATTGTTTCTTTTCAACCATCCAATCTAATGAATAGATATCTTTGAATTTATATCTATTGTCTTCACTTATCTTCTTATAGTCGTCATATATAATTTCTGTTGTGTGTATCTTTTTAATTATATATTTCAATAAATATACATTTGAAAAAACCTTCCAAAATAATGATTCATTTTTTCCACTATTATTTCTATTGGCACCATTACCACTACTATTAATCATTTCACAATCTATATATATTACTATATTAATATAAAATATACTAATATATTCATAATACATATATTCACACAAACACATACCCATTATATAAATTATGTCAACTGTTCAGGATTATCATAAAAAAAAAATAAAAAAATAATAAAAAAAAAAAATAAAAAAACATGTTTTGTTGAGATATTTTTATTTTTAAATGAGATTGAGTGGTGAGAATTTTATGTGGCGTTATATATTATTACATTTGTGTTGTTATTATTTTTATAACCAATTTAAATCAAATTTATAATCTTCATGATTTAATAATTTTTGTTTTAAATAATTAAATAACTCGTGATCAGTTTGAAAATTATTAATTAAATTTTTACAATTATCTGGATTATAAAAATATTTGATAATGTGTATACGATCTTCACTAATTGCTTTTTTAACAGATTTCTTTGTAATTTTAAAAATTGATGGAAAATGTTTTAAAACTAAATTACACATTTTAATATTACCAATAATGAAAGCTTCATTGAATGTACTGTCATCTTGTTCTACATACTCCAATAGTGTTTTTTCGTGATTTTCAATTCTTTTTAATTCATTTTGTTCAATGAATTTATCCAATGATGATTTAATGAGTAATTGAGTTTCTTGATTTTTAATTATAGTTTCAACCAATGTTTTACGATCAAAATCTGTAAATTCATCATTTACATTTTCATCTTCATCTTCTTGTTCACCATGTTCAATTGATGATAAATAATGTTTTTTTGATAATACCAATATAATTTTATCAATTGTTGCTTGACGTGTTGTTGGTACTTCAAGTAAATCAAGATAATCTTGTTCATTTCTTGTATCTGATAGATAATCAATTAACAAATTAATGAAAACCATTCTAAATGTACGATCTGCAAATTGATTTAATCTAGTTCTGAATAAACGTGGATCTTTAACTTTATCTGGATAATTTTCAGCAATAAATTTAAATTCACCTTGATAATTGTAATGTGATGAAACTGGATACAATGGTAAACTAAATATTGAAATATCGTAATTATCCAACAAGAATTTAGAATTTTCAAATCTGCTCCACCAAAGTGAACGACCAAACACTGTATCATGGAATTGATTTGTATAGAAATTGAAAGAAATAAACTTTTGTAATGATTCTACATCCATTACCATTGCTGCTAAATCAATTACTTCATCAGAGAATTTAAATGTATTTATATAAGTTGCACAAGGAATTGATAATTTCTCTTTCCATTCTTCTGAAGGCAATGGTAATTTCTTTGGTTTATCAGTATCAACGAATATTGTACTTGTTGGAAGTAATTCAGTTGCAGGTGAATCATGAATTTGATATTGCATTGGAAATCCATCAATTTCATAATGATGATCAGGTTCTGTAGTTTCGTCCAATTTAGCTTGAACATATTGTAATTGATAAAAGAATAAATCAAATCTTTTAATATCTAAAAAGTATTTCAAATCTGCATTTAATGTTTCTGTAAAGAAATCATCTGTAATTAATCTTTGAGTTGCAATATTAATTGAAAGTGACATAACCAATTTACGTAAAATTTCATCCAATGAATGTTTGTAAATTCTTGAATTACTATATTCATCAAATGAACCACCCAATATATAATCAAATGTAAATTCATTAATATCCAAATACTTTTGAAGATTGAATCCATTTAAATCAATTGCATAATCATCATCTTCATCAAATGGATCAGTATAAACGGTTGCTGCTGATACAACATCTGTTTGTTGACAATCAAAGAATACATCTAGACCAGGACGACAAAGTATATATTTTGTAAATCTTGCACTACGTAATTGAAGATAATAAAATGAATGATACATTGTATGTTGAATGGAAAATGAATTATCAACCAATAATTTATGAACCAAATAAACTTTATCCAATGTAATACCTTTAATTTGAATTATAATTTGGAAATAATAATCAAAAATTGCTTGATATGATTCTCTTTCAAGTTCATCTGATCCATCTTCTTCAATTAAATCATCATTCATAAATGTAGTTGGTTCAATTACTCTTAAATTCCACTTTTCCATTAATATTTGAACAGTTGAAATTAATTCATTTTCATCGTAATCATAATGATGGAATACACTTTTATGAACATCAAATAAATTCTTTTCTGTGTTTGCAAATTTATCCAATTGATTTTCAGAAAACAATAAATGTTTAAATGTTTTCAAATATACCAGTGTAATCTTGAAATCCAATGCAAGGATACTTGAAATTAACCATGTTCTTTGTAAATGACTTGAAAATGGTACCAATGAGAAATCAATCTCAACTTGATCAACCAATGAAATATCAGTGGTTTTTGTAACAACTTGTTTTAAAAATGAATAAAAGAAATTCATTGTAAATCCTTTGTAATTACAACCGTTAAAATGTTGAATAACTTTTAATACATCTTCGGAAGCGGTTGGTAATTGTAATTCTGTTGAAGTTAATTCAATTCTTGAAATGAATGGTTGAAATGCTACCAATTGTTCAATGTTACATTCTTGAATTGCTTTATAAAAACATTTTTGAAGTCCACTTGATCTAGAGAAAATATCAATTTCATTATCATATGAAACACTACCAGATGAAAGTGTCTTTAGTTTTGGACAATCTTGAACATATGAATACAATTGAACAGATGATAATTCAACAGATAAAATTGTACCAATCCATGTATTTACCAATGAAAGATCACAATCTACTAACCAATCTAATATATCTTTATTTGTTATGTTGAATGTTGATTTTTCAGTATTTACCAAATCGAAAATCTGTTCATAATATACCAATTTTTGTTTTCTAACTTTTTCCATACACTTTATCAATTCTGATTTAAATGAAGTTTCACCATAATATGATTTAAAAAAGTTACTACCAATATATCTAAATAATGCAAGGAATTTACGTTCACTATCACTGTAATCATCAGAATAATAACCATCACTTTGAAATTGATCAATTGATAATTTACTTTCTAAAATGTATTGATTATACATTTCAGTTGATTTCAAATGAACAATTAGGAATCTTTTAAATTTATCAGTTTGTAATTGTTTATCATGACCATATTTACTAATGATCTTGTCAATCTTTTTTTGAACTTTCTTTGGTATTGTGTCATGATATCCATTGGCAACACAATATTTTGAATAAATTTTCAATAGGACCAACATTTCTTCAAATGTACTAACTTTCTTTAATTCTTCATCAATAATGAAAATTGATGCATTCTCTTTTGATACAATATCCAATTCCATTAATTTATTCTTATTTTCCAAACTTTTTAAATTATTAAAATCACTAAATGAAATATAATAATCAAATGGTGGTTCTTCTTCTGATTCTGATTCTGATAATTCTTTAACTTTTGTAGTAGCAGTGGTAGTTGGTTCAACTGATATATCTTCCAATTCTTCTTCTTCTATATCTTCATAAATATCATCATCATCACCACCTTTGGATAAATCTGGTGCAATTTGTTTTGGTGATTTTGTTGGTGTGGATTTCTTCTTTTTTTCTAAAACTGGTTTTGGTTTTGGTGGTGGTACAAGATATAATTGTGGGTTGTTTAAAATGAATTCAATCATTGCATCTTTGTGATCTTCACTTTGAGAAGCAGTTTTTAAAGCACGGTATCTATTTTCCAATGTTACCAAATTACATTGAATTGAAGATTCTTTAATTTGTAATAATTCCTCAACCATAGAAGGATGACTATCAGCAATAGCTAAATCAAATGTTGATGGATATACAACAATTGAATGTGGTTCACTAATTAAAATTTTGAGTGCATCTAAACAATCGTATTTGACTGCGGCTTTAGTAAGGTCACAAACTTCAAAATCGTATCTTTTCTTATCCAATAATAATTTGATAATTTCTGTCAATTGAATAACTTCTTGTTGATCATCTTGTTTTTTCTTTTCTTTTTCTAATTCAATGTCAACTGATGGTTTTACTTTTTTAAGTGATGGTTTTGGTAACACTTTAATTCTATCTGTCAATTTTGATAAACGTTCAAATATGTATTCTACAGTTTCAATATCAAAATGAATATAATCATCATTTTCAATTTTATTTCTTAATAATGGATATTGTTTCTTTTCTACCATCCAATCTAACGAATAGATATCCTTGAATCTCCATCTATTCTCTTTACCAATTAATCTATGTTCATCATAAACCACCCATTCTACAGTTTGAATCTTTTTAATTATATATTTCAATAAATAAATATTTGAAAATACCTTCCAAAATAATGTTTCACCTAAACCATTATTATTTCTATTTTGAGTAATAATTGAATTATCTAAAAATTATATTGGGTGTGAGTGTGTAAATATGTTAATAATCAAACAATAAAGTTATACTACAAATATAATTACAAATACATACTATTACTCATTTTTATATTATTATTACTTTAATTTCTAGCAAGGTAGTTAATATAACTGATGTTGTTTGAGAAAAAATCAAAAAAAAATTTGTCAAAATATCTTGTTAAAAAACAAATATCAAAAAAAAACTTTTTTTTCAGAAATGACATTATACACAGATTTGCGACATGCTTTTATTTTCACTATTATCTACAAATAATATAGATATCTATAAATATTTATTAAATTCATATGAAATATTAGATTGACTTCATTAAAAATCATCACTCATAGTAAAAAAGAAAAAAAAAGTTGTAAATGAGTGGTTTGTTTGGAAAAAAAAAAAAAAAGATTTATATATTTTAAATAATATTATAATTAAAATATAATTGGTTTGTATTAATAGCGGGGTGTATTAGTGTGCGATAACTATTTTTTTTTTTCATTTATTTTTTTTAGTTGCAATAAATAATGATACACCACTTACTTCTAAACCAGGAACGGGTAATCTATTGAAATTCCTATGAGTGTTTTATTGCACAACTGATAATGTTACTAATTTTAGGTTGTTATGATTTTTTCATATTTAAATAATCATCTAAATTTATATTTTTGTAATTTGAAAAGGTATCTATATTTTTGATTTTAATACTTTGTTTGTGTGTGCTTGTATGTTTGGTTTAATTCACCAATGAATTTACTTTTTTATTTATTTGTGTTCTAAATGTATACTGATGATAATAATTTTGAAATTGAATTTGTAGTTTGCCCATACATTATAATTTAATGTTCATAATAAAAAAAGTTATCACACCCACATGCACAAGTAACTCTAACAAGAACGCACATTATTAAATAATTAAAAACAAACACATAATAAACACACAACACACTTATTATTATTTAAAAATTCAACCTATTATAATGTATTATGCTTTTTCATAGTGGGGTGTTTGTTTGAAAAAAAAAAAAAAATCACACGACCCACTATTAAAAAAAATAAAAACACACAATCACACACACACATTATAACAAAGTGAATGAAAATGACAAATCAATAGCAGAGTATGTCTCATTGTTTTTTTATATTAATAAGTTATGTGTGTTTGTTTGTTGTTGTTATTGAGATCTAAAAAAGCTATGCAAAGTGGGTGTATGAAGTTTTATTGTTGTTGTCAACTTGAAAGTATATATAGAGTATTTATTATTATTATTTTAATTTATTTTTTTATTTAATTTGGTATTTTTTTTTTAAATTAATTTTTTTCCAAAATTCCACACTGATATAAACCCTTTTTTTTTTAATTTCATTTTCATTTTATTCAATCAAATAATAATAAATTGAAACACAACAAATAATAAATACAACAAATAATTATTAATTTTTTTCTTTAACAATGAAAGCATTAAAATATTTTGGAGTATTTTTAATATTCCTAGCATCTGGTACATCAAGAGCCAATGCAATTTTAGATAGTAAATATTTAAATATTACTAAAATTATAAATTATATAAATAATATATAAATAAATACTAATTTTAATTCTCTCAATTTTTTTTTTTTTTAAATTACTTTAGAATGTAATAAAATTACTGATCAATCAGAATGTCATTCAAATGAAGCATGTATTGTTATAAATTATACTCCATGTTGTGGTTCTCAAAAATGGGTATGTTCAAATGTACCAAAGAGTGATATTGCCAATTGTCCATATGAAAATAGTTGTTATAAAAACACTTCAAGTTTAGAGGTTATTGAAGTTTCAAATAAATGTTTTGATCTTTCAGGTTATGAAAAGATAGCTATCCCAACTGAATATTCATGTTCTGAAGCTAAAATTAAAGAATGTGCTTCAAAAGGTAAACAATGTTATTTCCAAAGAAATGATTGTGCTAATCCAACATCTTGTTGTCCTGGTACTGCAATTTGCGAAAATGAAAAACCACAAACCATCACATCAAGTGGTACAAGTGCTAATCCAACAACATCTGGTGGTGGTAGTTCATCATCATCATCGACTGGTACATCAACTGGTTCATCGTCAACTGGCTCATCTTCATGCTCAACAACTAAATGCCCAGTTGGTTATCATTGTTCAATGGTAAATGATGTTGCTACATGTATAGTTGCAACTACTGGTGGTACTATTACAGGTGGTGGTGATTCATCATCAAGTGGTGGTTCATCAAGATGTTTAACTACATTATGTCCAATTGGCTTTGTTTGTCAAGAAGATAAAAATGGAGTACGTTGTATTCCAAATGGTGCAAGTTCATCATCAGGAACAGGTTCGTCTGGTCATTATGATCCATGTGCAAGTGTAGATTGTCCAGAAGGATACCATTGTGAAGCTAAAGGTTTATCAGCAACTTGTGTTAGTTCATCAACAGGTGGTCATGTTGATCCATGTAAAGATGTTGATTGTCCAGAAGGATTCCATTGTGAATGTAAAGGTCAACAAGTTAAATGTGTTGCAAATGGAGGTACAACCACTGGTACTACTACAGGTGGTTCAACTACTGGTTGGATTGATCCATGTAAAAATGTAAATTGTCCACCAAATTTCCAATGTGAATCAAATGGTAAATTGGCTCAATGTAAACCAATCCATCCTCAACCACCAGTTTGTGATTTACGTTGTCCACCAAGACATGAATGTTACTTTGATCAAAATGGAAAGAAATGTTGTACAAAGATTCAACATGATAAATGTGAATTACGTTGTCCACCAAAACATGAATGTAAAGTTGATGAACATGGCAAAGAATGTTGTGTTAAATCTCCACCACCACCAAAATGTAATTTACGTTGTCCACCAAAGCATGAATGTCATTTTGATGAACATGGTAAACAATGTTGTATCAAAGTAAATTGTCCAGATAAATGTGAATTACGTTGTCCACCAAAACATGAATGTAAAATTAGACACGACGGTAAACAAGTATGTTGCAAACAACAATGGATAGATAACCATCACGATGAAGAAGATTGGGGTCATCATGATAAATGTTCATTACGTTGTCCACCAAAACATGAATGTAAATCTGATGAACATGGTAAAGAATGTTGTGTTAAAGTTAATTGTCCAGATAAATGTGAATTACGTTGTCCACCAAAACATGAATGTAAAATTAGATTAGATGGAACTCAATGTTGTGTTAAAAAACCATGGAGACCATTACCACATATTGATGAAGATGATTGGAATAATGGAAACTGGCATGATGATGAAGATTGGGGCCATCATGATAAATGTTCATTACGTTGTCCACCAAAACATGAATGTAAATCTGATGAACATGGTAAAGAATGTTGTGTTAAAGTAAATTGTCCAGATAAATGTGAATTACGTTGTCCACCAAAACATGAATGTAAAATTAGATTAGATGGAACTCAATGTTGTGTTAAAAAACCATGGAGACCATTACCACATATTGATGAAAATGATGAAGATGATTGGAATAATGGTAACTGGCATGATGATGAAGATGAAGAAGATTGGGGCCATCATGACAAATGTTCATTACGTTGCCCACCAAAACATGAATGTCATATCAATGAATTTGGTAAACAATGTTGTGTTAAAATTCATTGCCCAGATAAATGTGATAAACGTTGTCCACCAAAACATGAATGTAAATTTGATCATAATGGTGAACAAGTATGTTGTAGAGTACATCGTCCAACCAATAAACCAGAACAATGTGATAAACGTTGTCCACCAAAACATGAATGTAAATTTGACCATACCGGTGAACAAGTTTGTTGTAGAATACCAGTACCACCACCAAAATGTGAATTACGTTGTCCACCAAAACATGAATGTAAAGTAGATGACCATGGTAAAGAATGTTGTGTTAGATCTCAACGTCCAGATAAATGTGAATTACGTTGTCCACCAAAACATGAGTGTTCAATTGGTGAACATGGAAAAGAATGTTGTGTTAGATCTCATCCACCACCACCAAAATGTGATTTACGTTGTCCACCAAAGCATGAATGTCATATCAATGAATTTGGTAAAGAATGTTGTGTTAGATCTCGTCCAACTCCAAAAGATTGTTTAACATGTGATGATCTCCATTGTGAAAGAAAAGGTTTATTCTGTAAAATGAAGCAAGTACCAGTTGATGATGAAAATTGTTGTGAAAAAGTACCAATTTGTTACTCTGATCCACGTTTACGTGCAATCATTGTTTTAAATCTACAGGGTTTTGTTACAAAAAAAAAAATAAAAAAAAAAAACCAAAATAAAAAAAAAAAAAAAAAATTATTAAAAAAAAAAAAAAAAAAAATTAATACATTCAAATAATAACAAATAATTTAAAAAAATAAAAACAACTTTATAATATTATTTAAAAAGTAACAAATTTACTTAAAATAGAAACATTTTAAACTTTTAATTTGAAAACTTAAAATAGTAAGATAAATTCAAATTAATTTTTTTTTTTTTTTTTAAGACTATGGTTGGAAAAAAAAATTCATTTTTAAAATTTTTAATTTTAAATAAACAGCGAAAATAATACAAAAAAAAAAGATAATGGATCAGAATATTACTGGTGGTAATAGTAATAATGGATTAGATTATATTGTTAGTTATGTTCAACAACAAGCTACATCACCACCACCTCAATTACCTGAACCATACTATCCACAATCACCAAATAGTAATATTAATGGTGTTAATGATATGATCAATCATAATCTTAATCTTAATAATAATTCACCATTATCACAAATAATTATAAATCCAACATCAACATCAAATAATCCATTACAACAAGTTATATATAGTGAATTTCAAATGTCACCAAATAGAGCAAGTTCATTATTTACATCATGGATTGGAGGATTATGGTTTAAACCAACAGGATTTACAAAATTGGTTGATACAACTCGTTTAGAAAAGGTTTATATTCCATTTTATTCATTTTCAATAAATTATAATGTTGATTTTCAAGGTTTTATCACTCATGACTCTAAACTTCATTTACAACATATTCAAAATAAAGAAAGAGAAAATAGTAGTGCAAATCATAGTGGTGGCAGTGGTAAAAAATCATCATCAAAAGATGTATTAGATACAAGTACTAATGATAATATAAATGCCAGCTCAAATTTAAATAGTAATAGTCATAGTGGTCAAGAAATTAAAAATAATCTCAACACCAATAATGAATTAATAAATTATAATGATAAAGATATAAAATGGAAAAAAGTAGATGGATCCATTAGTAGAAGAGTAAATAAAATACTATTGTTGGCATGTAATTCAATGGACTTAATATCAGATGAAAGTATATTAAATTGTTTAAATGTACATTTTGATTTCAATGATACAATTGAAACTACATTGGTACAATTTAAAGAAGAAGCAAAACTTGTACAACAAGCTGAGGTTCTAACAAAATATGAACCTGAATTAATATGGAACAAAGATTACTTTCAATATCTTCAAGATAAAGAACAATCAATGTCTGTTGAATATTTAAAACAACAAGAACAAACTATGTTTGTAAAGAAAGTTTCATCAGATATAACATTTAAAGAGAAAACATATACTCTAGTGTATATACCATTTTACTATTCAAAATATGAATATCAAAACAAATCCTATTCATTCTTTGTAAATGCACAAAATGGTCAAGTTTCATCTGTTCGTCCAGAGATTGGATTAGGTAAACTTGGTGACGCAATTAAATACACAAGAAATTACTTTTCAACAATCTTTGGATATTCAGAAAGTTTTAGAAAGTTAAAAGGAGACGATCTAGCATGTTACGATGAAATATTTCAAGTGTATGATATTCATAATTATTTCCTTTGTTTTACAAGATCAGATACCTATTTATTCTCTGGTAGTGCAAATGGTTATTTTGTAGTTAGAAATAATAGTAGTCACTCTGCAACTCTTCGTGGACAAAAGAGAAGAAGTGCTTTTAAAGGAAATCCATTTACATTACCATCCCAAACTGAAAGAATATTCTCTTATCGTGGTCATTGGTGTGTTGAAATATTACAAGGTGAAGTACAATCAATTGATATAATTAAAGTTAATCCAAGAGATGGTGGTAATAATTTTCAATCAATTAAAAATTAACTAAAAAATAAATGTGTATAATAATATAAAATAAAAGAGAAAAGAAGACAATTTTTTGTTTTTTAAAATAAATGTATTTAAAAAAAAAAGTATATCTTTTTTTTTTTTTTTTGTTTATTTTATTTTATTATTTTACTATTGCTTTTACATTTTACTTAATACTATTACTCTAGAGAATTATTTATTTTTGATGCTATTGCTGCTACTACTACTGCTAATTACTTATTGATAATTTGGTGTGTGATGATATGGAAATTGTTGTTGTTGTGATGATGAATTTCCAACACTACTAGCACCACCATTATTACCATTGTAATAATAAGCATTTTGCCAAGAGTGAGGTAAATAAGATGATTGAAGATGTGGTGCACTACCATTTGAGCTTCCCATACTACTACCTCCACCAATTGTTGTTGAATTACTATTAACACTAAAATTATCACTACCATAACTACTAGATGGATCAATTGAATCATATGAATCACCAATGTAATCTATATTGGGCGAAGTTGATGATGAAGTATATTGGTACATTCCACCACTATAACTATTTTGTGGATAAAATTCTTCATATGATTGACCACTGCCACCACCACCGCCATAGTATGCTTGATTGTATTGTTGTTGCTGTTGTTGATAATTTGAATAATATTGTTGTTGTTGTTGATTGTAATATGGTTGATAATGTTGTTGACTAATTTGTTGATGTGTTTGATGTTGTTGTTGGTGATGGTTATGACTATGATGACTGTTGTTGCTATTATAGTTACTAAATTGATTTGATGTTGTTTGTGCTGGTGCTGCCAATGGATATGTCAAATAATTTGGATGATGATATCCATTTTTATTTGAATGTCTATTATTTATAATTTTTGAAAATTGACTTGTTGGTGCTGTACCTTTTTTATTACCACTAAATTTATTTGTTGTTGGTGGTTGTTTAACTACATTATTGTTTTTGTTTTCACTTTCTTTTTCTATTAATGTTACATATCTTTTCGGTGGTTGTGGTGGTTGATTATTATTGCTATTATTACTATTACAAATATTATTACTAATATTATTGTTATTATTGGTTACAGTTGGAGGAGTTGGAATTATTGTTGTTGTGGTTGTTGTGGTTGGAGGTGGTGTTGTTGTTGAAGCTATTGTCATATTGTTATTATCTAAATTACTATTTGATTTAATTTTTATATCTAATATATCAACTTTTGATTGAATTGAAGTTTTGAAAGCATTAAATATTTCAGGATCAATATTTAATTTCCAATTTAACAAGAGGAGGAAATGAATTTCCAATTGATTCATTTCAGACAATGAAATACCACCAACCTGAGCATAATAACGATTATTTAATGCTTTATCATTATGAAATTTCGATGCTACTATAATGGATGCCATAAATAATCTATGAATGTTTAATGGTGAAATTTGAATTTCTTGATTACTTTGAATCAGTCTATCTAGATAAATGGTTGAAAAAATGAATATATCTGTTCCAAATGGTAAATATTTGAAAACTCTTTCAATGTATGCTTGAATTGATATTTCAGGGATTTGATCAACATTGAAAACTTGAAATTTCTCCACTGTACTTAATGATGATGTTGCTATTTTTGGTGATGTTGATAATTGTGCTGCTGGTGGTCTTAATATTTCCAAGTTTGTTGCATCACCTTCACAATCACACATATCTGTTATTATCTCTGATAGTATATTTAAAAATGATGTATATTGTTTTAATGTTTCTTCATCAATTGAAATTGGTAATATTTCAAATTGTTCTTCAAATGTTAATGTGATTGTTGATGAATTTGTAACTTCTTCAAATGATGATTCAATAAATGTTTCCTCTTCTCCATCTTGTTGTTCTACTTTTGATGATGCCGTCCTTTCCAAATTGATTTGATCTTTTATATCTATTGTATTACTATTATTTAACAGTGTTGGTGATGAAGATGATGGTGTTGAATTTGATGATGAAGATGAAGATGATTCTAAATGTAATCTATTTAAAAATAAATTTGTTGTTTTACAAATTTCATTTTCTATATTATTATTTGTTGAATCACATTTTATTGCAATATTTGATGATGTTATATTTGAGTTGTTATTGCTATTATTATTTATGTTGTTATTTTTGTTGGTATTGTTACTAAATTTTCTATTTTTATTTTTACCACCACTATTCTTTCTATCACCTTTTAATTGTTCTACACTATTATTTATTGGTTTATTTTTATTTGAACCACTACCAGTGGATGTTTGTCTAGTTTGTTGTTTTCTATGTGATCCTGCTCCACCACCAGTGGTTGAACTTGTTGGTTTTTGTAATAATAAAAGTGATGGCGCTGAAATTGATGAAGGTAATGCTGTTACAAATATATTTTGAGGTTTAGGTGATACTGTTTGTGATTTAGAGTACATTTTTATTATTTTATTTTATTATTTATTAATTTATTATTTATTACAAATACAAATATAATACAATGAAATTTATTATTATTATTTATTATTTTATTTTTTATTTTATTGACAATGAAGAAGAGGGAAAATTATATATTCTGTATTTTTAATTATTTAATATATATACATATAAAAAAAAATATATAAATTTGTGAATTAGTAATTTACCCAACAATTTTGATATTTGTAATAAAATAAATTTTAATTAAAATTTAAAAAACAAATTAAAAAAAAAACAAAAAAACAAAAAAAACAAAAAACTACTTTATTTGAAAATAACCTTAATAGATCTACATACACACAAAATACACAGAAATAATAAATAAAAAGTAGAATAGTAATAATTATAGACGCTATATGTCCATAAATAAAATAAAATAAAATTAAAAAAAAAAAATTTGTTAACATCACCGTTTTTCTCGAAATTTTTTAATATAAAATGTGTGTAATTGTAATTTCCGATATTTTTTGTCAATAAATTGATATTGTTATGAACATGTGTGAGTGTGCTATTAATAATTAAAAAAATACAATGGGCTGTCCAATATTTTGTGAAGTGTGTAAATATTCGTTGTGTGGAAAAATATTGTAATGAGCGTGTATGTGTGTGTGTAATTGATTTTAGTGATTAAATGAAAAAAGGTTTAAATATATCTGTTTGTTCAGATGGTAAATAGATTTTGATATTGGAGTGAGAGAGAAAAAAAAAAAAAAAGAAAAAAATAGAAAACTGTTTGGGTAAGTGTTTATGTGTGTAATTTACATTTTATTTGTTATTGTAAGATCTTGATATTTTATGTTTTATTGTATTATTATTTTGAAATATATATATTCTATTAAAATATATATATATCCACACACATATATATCAACGATAGCGAATGTGTGTGTTTTTGTATGTTCGTGTTATTGTTGTGAAATTATAATAATAATAAAAAGCTGTTGTTGTGCTTCGACCAAATAAAATTTACGAATTATTTTTTTATTTTTTGTTTTTTTTTTATTTTTTATTTTTTTATTTTTATTTTTAATTTATTTAGATGCAGTATGAGAAATTTTTTTTTTGATGTCTTAACTGGTAGAAAATATCATTTGCACACGTTTTGATTGATTTTTTTTCTTTTTTTTTTTTTTATTCGCTTATTATTGCATTTTGGGTTATGCAAAGGTATAAAACAATCTATTTATACAATCATGTTTTTTTAATTCTTTTTTTTTTCACTATTAATATGTTATCAAATCTGTTTCTTGTATAAACGACCATTGAAAACATTTCGGTAAATACACCGCTTTGGAGTGTGTGTATTTGAAATTTAATATACCATATAGCCATATCAATATTTAATTCATAGTGAAAAAAGTGTATTTGATTATTTGTGTCATAGTATCTATCATAGTATCAATTAACCCATTTTTTTTTTTATTCAGAAAACGCTTTATAAATAAAAATCATAAAAAATCTCATAAATGATGATGATGTGTGAAATTGATTTGAAGATATTATTATAATAAAATAAAAAAAAAATAAAATAAAAAAAATTTTGTTAAAGATATCTTGATATTTTTTAATTTTATTTTAAATCTTCATTTCTTATTTTAAGATAATATGGGAATAATAGATGATTTTTTTTATTTTCTTTTTTTTTTTAAAATAAGCAGATTGGGTATCTGCAAATTTGAAAACAATCTATCATTAAGTATCCTTTTTTAATACCACCTTAGCATACACAATACGAATTTTAATACAATAAAAAAAAATAATAATAACCCAATAATTAAAATGCTTTTTATTTAATGTGATATCTATATTTTTTTCTGCCTATCAAATTAATTATAAAAATATCTGGGCTTATCATTTAAATTTTTTTTTAAAAATATGGTATTCAAATTTATATTGACAACCAGTGTTCACAATGTTTATCAAATATTTAATATTATGTATTGTTTTAATACAAATTTCAATTATTGTAGTTAAAAGTGATTATGTGAAATTTACACCATATTTATCAAATGATTGCAAAGGTGATGAAAGCGGTATTGGCTATAATTTATTAAATGTTAATACAACAACATGTTTTACAAGGGATTTTAAAACTAGTTTTAAAATATCTGTTAAATCAAATGGTGATATTTTAATTGAACAATTTAAACAATTATTATGTCAGGTTGAAGATGGTATAATTAAATCAATTCCAGTTGGTCAAAATACATGCATTGAATCAATTTCATTTAATACAAATTTAGAATCAACAATACCATATTATCATTTAATATCAATTCAAAAAACAGTTCAACCAATGATTGCAAAGAATTCAATTGTTAATTCATTCTCTATTGGTAAAACTTGTTCAACAACTCCACCATTAATGATTGAATATTTCACAAATAATACAATTATAAAATCAAACAATGACAATAAACTTCAAAACGTTGTTTGTGGTAATGGTGTTGTAAACTCTTGTAAATCAACTTTACCATTTTTCAATGTTACCTCAAATAAAGAGGCAGACCTAACATACACTAGTGGATTCTATACTGGAAATACTGTTGGCAATCAACCAAATAAAGAAGCAGATTTAACATACAGTAGTGGATTTTATACTGGAAATACAGTTGGTGTTACACCTGATAATCAACAAAGTAAAGAAGCTGATTTAACATACACAAGTGGATTTTACACAGGAAATACTGTTGGTGATAAAATAAAACAAAATATTGAAGAAGTTGGTGGTAATGGTGAATCAACAAATGATAATTATTTCATTTCAAATTATTGTAGTTTATAAATAAATATATTTTTTGTATAAACACAACACACAAATTATTACAAGTGTTTTATTTTTTTACACGTGTTATGACTGGTTTTGACTTTTCAATTTTTTTCTTTTTTTCTGACGAACATAAAATTATTTTTTATTTTTAATTTTAAAAAAAAGATAATAAAAACACAACACAGACACATCAATATTTTATAAATTAATAGTTATTATAATAAAATGTTGGATAGTTTTACAATATTAACAAAAGGTGGCATTGTGTTATGGTCAAAAGAATTTGTTAGAATCAAGGGATCACCAATCAATACATTAATTAAAAAAGTATTATTAGAAGAAAGAAGTGCTGATACATCATTTCAAACTGATAGTTATTCATTAAAATGGACTTTTTCAAATGAATTTGATTTAATATTTGTAGTATGTACACCTATTGTATAACCACACACACTATAATAATATAAATATACTAATATACAATGTATGCTACAGGTAGTTTATCAAAAAATATTTACATTATTATATATTGATGAATTATTAAAAACAGTCAAAAAGAGATTTATTAAAATGTATAAAGAATTATTATTGACAATTAAAAATTCAGCAAATTTCGTTGTGGTTGATAAATTTCAAGAATTTAAATTTGATATTATCCTTGAAGAAATTGAAACAAGATCAAATCTACAACAAACTTCAATATCAACTCCTAAAAAATATGAAGATACAGACAAGGGTAAATTAATGAAAGATCAAAAGAATGAAAGAGCAATTAAAGAAGGTAGATTAGATAAATTGAAAAGAAGAGAACAGGAGAAAAAAGAAAGATCTGAAAAGAAAAGATTAAATAAATTAAATAATATGGATGATGATGATACTACTTCAGAAGAAGAGGATAGTGATGATGAAGAAGATAGTAGTGATGAAGAAGAAAACGAAAATGAACAAACAACAACAACTGATGGTAATGATAAAGATGTAGCAAGAATTGAAAATAGTGACGGTGAAGATCAAGAAATTGTAAATAATAGAAATAAAATGATTGCAGCAGCAACAGCAAAAAAATCACCAGGTGGATATAAAAAGAAAAATACACCAGTTAATACACCAGATAAACAAAATGGCGGTGGTAAAGGTAAAGAAGCAAGAAAATGGGATGATACACAATTAACAAAGAAAGAATTGGCAGCATTAAATAAATCATCAAATGAACGTTCAGTAGTTGTTAAGGAGAATATTCAAAAGTTCAATATCGATATGGAATATTCATCATCTGATGAAGAATCTGTTGAATCTGGTAAACCAGTATCTGGTTTCATGAAATATTTCAATGTTCTCACTGGTAATAGAATAATTGATAAACAAGATTTACAACCAATTCTTGCAGATTTTAAATTACATTTAACAAAGAAAAATGTTGCACCAGATGTAGCAGAAAAGATTGTTGAATCCATTGGTAATGGATTGGAAGGTAAGAAGCTTGCAACATTTCAAGGTGTTACATCGGTTGTAAAACAACAAATGGAAGATACAATCACTAGAATCTTAACACCAAAGAAAAGTATTGATATCCTTAGACAAGTTCAATCGGTTCGTGGTAAACGTCCATACACAATTGTGTTTAGTGGTGTAAATGGTGTTGGTAAAAGTACAAATTTAGCAAAGGTTTGCTATTGGTTAACTGCAAATGGTTATAAATGTATGTTGGCTGCATGTGACACATTTAGATCTGGTGCAATTGAACAATTGAAAACTCATGCTGATCGTTTAAATGTTCAATTGTTTGAACGTGGTTATAGTAAAGATGCAGCATCTGTTGCTCAAGATGCAATTACCTATGCAAAAGAAACTGGTCATGATGTTGTACTTATAGATACTACTGGTCGTATGCAAAATAATGAGCCATTAATGAAAGCACTTTCCAAATTGGTAAATCAAAACAATGTCGATTTGGTTTTATTTGTTGGCGAGGCATTGGTTGGTAATGATGGTGTTGATCAATTGGTCAAATTTGATAAATCACTATCTCTCCTTTCAAATGCAACTCAAACTCATATTCGTACTATCGATGGTATCATTCTCACTAAATTTGATACAATCGATGATAAAGTTGGTGCTGCAATTTCAATGGTTTATTCAACTGGTCATCCAATCTTATTTTTAGGTACTGGTCAAAATTATACAGATTTAAAAAGAATGAATATTAAATCTGTTGTTAAATCTTTATTATCTTAATAATAATAATAGTATTTGTGTTTGTGTGTCAGTAATATAAACATAATAATTATTTGCGCTAGTTATTTATTAATAATAACGAAAATATAAAAAAACAAACAAATAAAAAATAAAAAAATTAATTAAAATATAAAGAATTATAAAATATTTACTCGTATTCATGAATCTATAAATAAAACCAATATTAAAAATTATTTGAATTACCTTTATTCAAAAATTGATTTACCAAATAATTGTATTGTTGTATGTTGGTGTTTACCAAAAATTTATAAATTAAAAATAATTGTGACGATTTAATAAAACAATGTATTAACATAATATTAAAATTGTAATTAAAAAAATATATCATATATTTTGTGTACAACAACATACAACAAATAATCTCACATACAAATTGTCACAATATGTGTTTCAATTATTTTTATATTTTTATAAGTAATAATATGAATTAATGTTCTTAAATATAATTTATGTGTTCCTATTCATTGTAATTACCAGATATGTATTATTAAATTTAGGTTATCAGGATCAGGAGGATGTAAATCAATAATTGAACAGGGAATTTGGTAAAGAGAAAGTAGCTTCCTATTTGAATAACTCTGGCATGATAAGCAAGCTCTCTACCACCTGAGCTACATCCCCATTTTTCGTGTTTTTTGACAAGTAAATATAAATATATTAAAATTCAACAAAAAATTCTCTTTGAAATAAAAAATAAAATTAATAATTAAATATAGTTTAAATATATTTCTTTTTTTAAATAATATTGATTTTGCTTTAATATTTTCAAAACTTGTAAAAAAGGACGCAGCGCGGGTCCGCCATTTTCCTCAAACAAAAAAAAACATGGGGATGTAGCTCAGATGGTAGAGCGCTCGCTTAGCATGCGAGAGGTAAAGGGATCGATACCCTTCTTCTCCACTATGAACCTTTTGCTTCCTAGACACAATTTTTTTTAATCCCCCATTTTTGGAAACTAGGCATCAACAGAGCTAGATTTGAGTGATTTTCATCAAATTCTAATGTAATTTCAATTTGACTCAATAGTAAAGGTTTAATAGTAGAGACTTTTTACAATCACATACAGACTACAATTGTCCAAATACATTAATTACATGTAAATTTAAAGATGTTGGTTGTAATGATAAAATCAAACGATCGGATTTATCAGCACATTTACTATTACCAATTCATAAGGTTTATTTGATGAATAAAATTGATAAACAATACAATCGGAAAAACAACATGCAAAACATGAAAAACAATTAACAAAATTGGAAGAATCAAATAAAAAGTATACAAAACAAATTGAACAATTTAATCAAGTGTGAACAATTATCAGATTCTATTAAAAAGATTACTACAAGTAAAGCATATCATTTATATAAAGGTGAATGGGTAATTAATAACATTTAGCATGCCATTGTTTAGGATGATGCTTCTGTAACTTTTACTTTTATATGTAAAGATTCTTTAAAAAGCAAGACTTGTCTTTTAGTAGTGTATGATAATATTACCATCACCATCCATATATATAAATATTAAACTTTAATATTAACATCATTATTTATTACATGATACACAGATAAAAAAATCAATAATATGGGTATAGGTTGGTAAAATTAAGTGATTTAGTTTCAAATGATTTAGTATTAGATGGTGATACAATTAAAGTGGAATATACTATTGAATTGAATCCACAAATGAAATATACAAAATGTATTTATAAAACGAAAAAAAAAACTTGAAAGTTTGTCAAAAAAAACGACAATTTTGGATTTTTTTTTTAATTTTAGTTTTTTTTTTTTCTCTATCATAATATTACGTAAAAACGATAAAACAAACAAATATATAAATACAAATAATAATAATGATACCAAATAAAGATTTATTACAATTTGAAAATAATAATACAATTAGTATTGAAAATACAAATGGAGTAAATAGTATAAAAATGAATATAGTTGAACCAACATCACCATTTTTAATTAAACCTCAAGAACCACCAAAAACAAAACCAAACTTTTCAAAAATGACAGAAAGTTCAGTATTAAGTAGAGTTAGAGACTTTTTACCAAAATTAAAAGAAGCAAATATAGATTTAAAAAAGAAAATTGAAAATAAAGAAGATGTCAATATAGAGAATATTAAAGAAGGTGAAGAATATATTCAAATGGTATGAGTCAAAATTAATAAATTAGTATTATCATAATAATATAAATATACTAATCTTTAATTTGGCCCTACAGAATTTAGCATTAGGTATTTTAGAACATAAAGAAGAATTAAATCAAGATAATATTAAATTAACCACAACTACAACTACCACAAATACATCAAATACATCACCAATTGTAGAATTAAATAAAGATAATGTAAATACAAATAACAATAACAACAACAACAGCAATAGTAAAAAAAGAAAACAACAACAACAACAACAACAACAACAACAAAACCAACAAAACTGTACAAATACCAACAATATAGAACAATTAAATTTTAATGAAAATCAAAAAGATATTTTAGATTTTATAAATACACCAACTTCAGTTATAGATAGATTTGGTTTAATTTTAGATAATAGTGACGAAGATGATGAATTTGAAAATCAAGAACAATTAGAACCATTAGAAATAAAAAATTATTAAATATATAAATATATCACTTTATTATTCTTTTTTATTATTATCTTTATCTTCTTGTTGTTTTTGTTCTTTTTCAATTTCATTTATTATATTTTCCTTTTCAATTTTTAAATTTTCCAAATGATTAATCATTTCTTTAAAATCAGTATCTTTTAAATAATGATATTTGTTACAATAGATACATTTGATTTCATTGTGATTATGTTGTTCCAAATGTTTAATTTCTGATAATCCCAACATTAGGATTTTATCTTTAAATGTTTTCAATGTGCAACGACAATAAAAATCTACAAATGTAGTTGAATCAATTTTAATGGTTGGATCATTGTTTGTAATTATACTTAATATTTCCGGTAATGATTTCTTTTCATGAACAAATAATTGTGATAGTGAATGTTGTTTAATTGATTGTTTTAATTGATCAAATTCTTCTGTTGTTGTGAATGGTAATGTTTCAACTAATACACCACCATTGAATTCAATTGATTCATCTGCACCTATTACATTTGGATCATCAATTGGTATAATTGTACTTTCCAATTGAATGTATGTTGGAATTTGTTCAGATTGATCAAAATAATGTTGATACTCTTTTGTTATGGTTAAATCTTTATCTGTGACTTCAACTACACTTTGAATTGGTTTTAATTGACCATATAATATCTTTGAAAATTGGAATATACCTTTTCTCTTTACAATTTGATTTGGTGTTTCTAATCTTGGTGAATCACCATTTATTATAAATCCTCTTACTTCTCCAACTTTAATTGCTTCTGCATATATATGCTATAATTAATGAATTAAATAAGAATTAGTATATATTGATTATTAATATGTGTATATTGATCATGATGCTATATTCTATATATTACAGTTGGATTTATATCGGATATAATTTGAGTTGATATTCTTTCTTCATCAGATAAAAATGAGGCACTCATTGAAGTACCAGACATTAATTTACCTAATAATTGAGTATCTTCAATAGTGAGTGAATGTTTTGATTTTGATGTATTTGCAGATTTTGTTAAATTTATCAAAGAGAATCTATATTTATCATTGTGTGCATTTAAAACTTGATCTCTAGTTCTTTTATATTCTAATAATTTAGCTGATGGTACTGCTGTAGTTGATTCAGTTGATATATTTCTACGTAATGTACTCTTTATTACATTATTTGTTATAGTTGTATTCTTTGTAAAAAAACTAAACATTATAAAAAGTTATATAGGTGTGTTTGACTTTATACAAAAAATGAAAATGAAAAAAAAAAAAAATGTGATTTTTTTGATTAAAAATTACAATTTTATTTTATTTTATTTTTAAATAAAGTTTCACCCATTATTTGTAATGCTATTGACTGGTTATTGTTATTATCATTGAATTGAAAATAAATTAATTCATTATCACTACCATCAACAGTATTTAGACAAAGTATTTGTTTTGGATTTGTTAATACCATTCTTTTAATATATGGAAAATTATAATCATCGAAAGGAATAATATAAAAATTTGGTGTATCTCCAAAATTACCAACTAAACTACCATTTACATTAAAAATACTAAAAATATTTCCAAATTCATTTGTATAATTACCAATAATTATTGATGATGAAAATGATATAGTATCATCTTCTACTTCAACTTTTTCTTCTGCTTGTTGTTGTTTTTCAGCTTGTTGACTATGTAATAAATTTAAATAAACTGGAATTAAAATATTTAAAGCATCTCTTGTGAATAAGTCAGGTGTTGTAAATGAATATAGAGAGTGAAAGAATACACCTAATTTTAAATGAGTTGCCATTGCAATTTGTGATCTGTATCCATTGGCAATACCAGCTTTTGAAGTTAACCACATATTTGTACTATGTTGATAGTACATTTCAAATGGTGTTCCATATGATGTTAATCCATCATTTACTAATGATACTGGTTGTAATGCTTCATTATGTGTACTTGAATCTAACATTGATTCATTACCATTTAGCCAAAATATCATAAATTTTGATACATCCCTTCCAGTTGAATATAATCCACCTGATGGTATATTCCAACCAGACATTGATTCTGGTACATTAACAAATGTACCATTTGCCAATTTAATTAACCCAATTGCTAAATTATCCTTTATCAATTCAATATTAAATGTTGTACTATTCAAACCCAATGGAATTATAATTTCATTCTCTACATAATTTACATATGGTTCTTGAAAGTTATCAATACTACTACTACTGCTACCACTAGATGTTTTATTAGTTGATATTATTTCACCTAATACTCTACCTAATAAAGAAACACCTAAATTTGAATAATGTGTTTTAAAATATTGAGGTAAAATTAAGAATTGTTTTGATAATTTATCCAATATGATTTGTTCGGTACAATTTGAAGTTCCATAATAAAATGTTTCACAAGGCACTTCTCTAGGTAGACCAGATTGATGTGACGATAATTCTCTAAATGTAATACCTCTATTTGTATTATATATTGAATTAATTTTAAATACCGGCCAATAATTTGAAATTTCATCATCCAACGATAATAGTTTATCATCTCTTAATTTAAACATCATTAAATCTGTAAATATTTTTGTACAACTTGCAATCTTTATATTACTATCAATTGTAAGAAATGGTGTTGTTGGATCTAATGGATTTAAATTACCATATGTTTTACTCCAAACAATTTCATCTAAATAAACTATTGTCGCAATAAAACCTTTAATTTCATTTTGTTCCATTACTAATTGAATTAATGAATCAATTTGATTATATGCATTTTGTAATTCAATATTTGATTGGTCAACTGGTATAGGTGTTGGATAACTAGGACATGTCGCTCCAAAATTTATAAATAATATAAATATACAAAATAATCTTGATAATATTATTAACATGTCATTGGATATTTGTGTAAATATCAACCAAAAATTATTTTAAAATAAAAATAAACAAAAAAAAAAAAGAAAAAAAAAAAGAAAAAGTAGATTTTTGACCAGGCTGATGGGTTGATTAAAAAAAAGTATTTACAATATTTTATTTTTTAAAATGTATGTGTGAATGTATGAATGTGTGTGTAAAGTAATATGATTGATTTGAAATAATTATTATTATTTATAAATAATTACCAAAAATATAAACTAAAATTCTAACTAATAAAGAAACTTTTCTTTTTTCAAATAAATCTAAATTTGCATCTTGAGTATCAGTCCAAAGATAATTTTTTTCGTTTTCCATTTTTTGTTGTAATTGTTTGTTTGTGGTGATCAAGATGATTTGAGCTTCTAAATCTTTTTCAACAGAACGTGAACCAAAATTTGGAGAACCAATTAGTGTGATACAAGGATGTTGTTGTGATTTAACTTGAATCCAAAGACCTTTAGCGTGATAAGTCCATTTATCACGAATATACTCTTGAACTGCAATACGTTGTTGATTACCAGAATCTATAACACGTTGAAGAAAACGTTTTTCAATCATTGCATAACAATCTGGTACTGCTGAACTAAGACCTTTACTACCATAGAATCCATTGGCTTGTGGTGAACATGTAATAATATCCAATTTTGGTTTACCCAATAATATTAAATTTAAATAGTTTTCTGTTAAATTGAAATATGGTGATGTGATATAAAATTTTGAATCACCTGGTACACTTTGAAATATATGTGATGTTACAACTTCATCTTGTCTAATATTAAATGGACCCATTTGAATTGTTGGAAATATCCATGTGTCACCAGCATTACCATTGTTACCACCACTAACTAAATCAAATGGATTATTAATTGATTTACCACCTCCAACATTACTATAATATGTATGTGATTTTAATAGAGTTGATAATTTACTATATGCTAAATGTTTAAATTCATTTGATTGTGTAACTGGATCTAATGAACCTTGTTTTAAAACCAATTTATTATTACCACTGCTTGATAATGACATTGAACCAACTATATCTATAATTTCATTGAAATGATTTGAAACAGATTCAGTTGAACGAATTAAAACGTAACGATCTTGTCTATTTGTAAAATAATCTTTTGAAAGATTTGCACCACTTAACAAAAGGTCATCATCAAATATATATGTTTTAATGTGTTGAACACCAATGGTTTCATTGATTCTTGGTGGTAATACTTTTTTTAAAATTCCATTTAAATCTGGTGTATGATACATACTAATGGTAACACGATCTGGATACAATGATAATAATTCATCTAATAATGTTGCACTACTTTGTTTATCTACACCTATTCTTGTACCTCTAAGTCCATCCAATAATATATGTATTTTTAATTGTGAATGTCTTGCCATTGCCAATACCATTTCATTTACCAATTCAATCTCTTGTTTACCAGTACCTAAATATAATGATGCCATTGTAATTCTTTTACTTGATTTCCTAACTCCATCTATTAAATGATTGAAAAAATCTATTGGTTCTTGAATAAATTCAATATTATTTGCATTTACTTGGAATCCTGGTCCTTGTGATGATAATTGCCAAAATAAATCATTTAAATATTCATCTTTATATATTGTTTGTTGTTTTGTTGTAGCAGTAGCTGAGGTGGTGTATTCTCTTGAATAATTTCCAATTGATTTTGATGATAATGTTGATTTCTTTGGAATTGTTAATGATGCTGGTGATGTTGTGGTGTTGGTATTATTTAATGTTGATGATTTTGATGATAATAAAGGTGTTGATGGTGGTGATGATGATGATGGTGACGCATCAGTAGTACGTTGTCTACTTCCACCAGTTCCAATAATCATTATTGCTGCAAATAATCTTTGTGGATGTACAAGTGGTGCTAATCTTGGTAATAACCTCTTTATCATATTAAACAGTGTAATGAAAAAATTAAAAAATGACATGATTTTCACCAAACTAGCAAATTTATTTTTATATTTTTAAAAAACTTTTCGTTAGATTTTTTTTTTTATTATTAAAAAACTATAATATTATAAGATTATATGTTATATTATTATTATTATTATTATTATTATTATTATTATTATTGTTACTTTCACAAATTTAGAAAAAAGAAAAATAAAAAAATTTTTTTTAAAAGATTGTGGTGTTTCTGTGTTTTTTTTTAAAAATATTTAAAAATATAAAATTTATTTTTTATTTTATTAAAAAAAAAAAAATCTAAAAAAATATCATTCGAAAATTCTCTTTTTATGACGTCTTTTCATAAAAATATTTATGTATTGGAAAAGTGGATATGAGAAAAAGTGATCTTTGTATTTCTATTAATAGCTTTGTTTAATAAATTGTTAATGCAAAAAAAAAAACCAATATATATATAAACAATATCAAATTAGATAATATTTGAAAATGAACATTATATGGTAAAAGAAAAACCCAAGTTGTTAAAACTTAAAATCCTATCACACCAAAATAGAAATAACGCAAATAAATCCAAAACATGTTTTGATATTGGTTTTATTTTAAAAATTAATAAATATTTTTTGAAAAATAAATTATTGTTATTAAACTTTTATTATCAAAACAAATACATAACTTTTAACTATAAAGTATGTAATAAAATTTTATTTGAATAATATACTATTTGTATTTTATATAATTTAATACTTACATTAAAGTTTGTATAAAAAAGAAAAACAAATGAAGATGAATCCAGCAGATCATGGAGTAAATGGTATTATAGTTTGGAGTGAAAGATACCAAGAAAGAATGCGACAGAGTTAATGAAACAAACAGATTAAAACACGAAACTTATGAATTTCAAATGGCAAATAGGCAGGTGGTCGTATGTTTTTAGAAGGTAGTGATGATTTTTATCATTCAACACCTGATAAAAAGCATAAACTTTATTCATTTAAAAACTTTTCCTTTAAATTTTTGTGTAAACATTTAAAAAAAAAACAAACAAAAAAAATAAAAATAGCTGATTGTAGATTATAATTTAATATCTACAGCAAAAAAATAATTATTATTTATCTGGAATATTTAAATATTTTTATTGTCCTTTCATCAAAAAAGGTAATTTCATTGAAACAGTTATAATTATTTTTTTGAATTTTTTTGAATTTTTTTTGAATTTTAAAACTGTCACCTTCACTTGCCAAACAAATAAAATAATCAAATACATACATAAACAATGAATTATGCAGGATTGTTACAAAGATTAAATGTAAACATTGAACCATTAGATAAAAAGAATGAACATTATAAAACCATTAACAGTATGATTGAAAATGGTAAACAACTAGAACAAGATTACACTGTTGAATGTGTAGATATATTTAATGCAACAAGACCATCTGATAATAATAAACACTTTAATAATGAAAATGGATACAAGCAATCATTACTTTGGTATGGTTGTTTTAATAGTAGTGTAGCTAGTAAATTGGTAAATGGTATTTCACCACAATTTAATACTTATACAAATTATAAATCAAGTATGTAATATACCACTACACTTATGACATATATAATATGATGTTATTAACACAACACACACATATATATACATATTATTAGTTTCATGTTGGGATAATATAATTGGATGTGTTGATAATATTGGAATGTCAAAATTTTATAAAGATAGACATAGTGGAAAGTATCAACCAAATTTAGGTATATTGATGATTGTTGAAACAAATTATAAAGAAATTAAAGTACCAACATTAATTAAAATTGATACACAAAAGAGTCAAGACTATACAAAAAATGTATTGGAATATAATGAAGATGATGACACTGAAGATGAAAAAGAAGAAGAAGATAAAGATTGTGTAATTTTAAAAACAACACCAGCAACAACAACATCAGGTAATAAATTTGTATATTGTAAAGAGGTTAGCGATCAAATTGATAGAGATCAAATATTACAGTTAACTGGTGAATTATCACCAAATCCTGAAAATGCAACCACTAGTAGAAAAACAAATTTATCAATTCCAACTGGTTTACCAATTCCATCAACAAAAGTAATAAGTGGTAGTGGTTGGTTAAATGGTTATTTAAAGTGTTGGGATAAATATAATCATTTCCTTATCCCATCAAATTCCATGATCAAATTAAAGTATTTAGTAATTGTTAAAACAACTCCATCAAACAAATTAATTAAAAGATTATCAATGTCACCTTCAAAATTAGCAATAAATAATAATAATGATAGCAGCAGCAATGATAGTGGTTTTAAAAATAATATTTGGGGTAATGTTTTAACAAAAAAAAGACCACTTGAAGTTATTGATTTAGAAGAAAATGAAAAAGATGACAACAATAATAACAGTACAGAAAGTTTTAAAAAAAATAAAATATAACCATTAAATAGGTTCTGTATAATTTAATACAAGAATACATTATTATTTTATTACATATATGTTGTATAGTATCACAAATTGATTACCATTGGTGAGCTAGTTGCATATTACTGCATGGTGTAAATTCTAAACCAATTTCAATACCATCTGGTCTAATATGAACCTGTATGTTTTAAAATTAAAGAATATTAATATATTATATTTTAAAATGTATTTGTTGAGGATATAATGGATATACATTACAATATTCTTTTTTTCTTTGCATGCTTTTCCACCAAAAACATCATGGCCATAGAAAGCACCATTAGAATAACGCCATTGAGCATAGAAAAGAGTATCGAACATAGGACGGAATCTAAACGACACACAGCCATTTTCAAGTGAGAATACTTGGGATCTATCATTTCTACTGCAATATCTAATTTGAATATGACCACCTGAATTATTTTGAATAATAACAATATTATCAAAACCTACATATTGTTTTAAATCTATAGTAAATAATATTCAATGTTAAATTATATTATTCCAAATCGTAGCCCTTATTATCCATAATTTTAAAATAAAATTTTGTTAATCAAATTTCAATTTTAAAGGCATAAAAAAAATAAAAATTTGATTCATTTAACATATAAAAAACAAATTAAATTAAATTTATATCTGATTTTCGTCTATGTTGTTTAATATACCATGTTTAGTCTATGTGGTTTTCAATTTTTAAAACAAGAGATATTTCATATCCATCTGATTCGCTTTCCAATTTATAATTTAATAACTTATCGATTGAGAATAAAACCTACCGTTTTTGAGTACCTCTACTCGTGAGCTATCTAAAGCATTTTTATTGAATTTAAACGATATTTCTTATCCAATCGATAATGTATTCTAAAACTTTGAAATTAGCCACTTTATATTTTTTGCTGTAGGAATTTCATTACATGATGTTGAAAAACACCAGCAATAACTCCTACGACTTGAGCCATTATAAATTTTGTTTGTTTGAAATATTTAATAAAAAGATGATTAATTATAAGATTGTTTGTTATTTGTTTTGCTTTTAAAATTTATTGTTGTCTCTCTCTCTTTTATACCTTTTTTTAAAATTTCAATTTCAAAGAACTGTTTGATATTTATAATTCGAATAATACACTTTAAGTTTTTCAAAGTAACCGCCCACTTGATCATATTGTTAAAACTGTAATATCTTTGTAAATCAAAACATTTGTTAATATTGTATATTATGGAACTAAATTTGTAAAACTTAATTAAAGAATAATATTCACTTAATATCATAGAATAAGACATGCCTACTGAGCCATCCAGGCGGGCACAAAACAGGCATGCCGAAACCCATTTTTTTGATAATTTAGTTATAATCAAATATATATTTTATTAATTTAATTTTTTGTAGTTGTTTTTGTAATTACTCTTTTAACATTAAAAGTAACAAGATTTGAATCAATTTGAGGGGGATTTGAAATATTTGTATAAGAATATTTGAAAGAAGGTATTTGAAAAGCCATTTCACTTTGTTCTTTTGTACATAACACAGGAATATCAATGATTGGATCCATATGATGAGTTAAAAAATTTCCTTCATCTTTTGTAAAATGCGATTTATAATATGGATCCAATGTACCGATATCAGATGGATCATAAGGTATCCAAAATCCAATATCTTTATTATAAAATTCAATTTTAACGTGTCTTCTTTCCGGTGGTTCCAATTCATTTGTAATTATACCAAATAAATGTCTAGTTGGTATATTATTATACCTTAGTATTGCCGATGCTAAATATGATAAACATGCACAATCACCACCACCAACTTGAAATGTATTTAATGGATCTTGATTACCTGGTGCTGGGAATACATATTTTGTATGTATTTTTAAAAATAATGATACCCTATATGCAAATGAAAATATACTTTCCAAGGTTGTTATATTTGATGAAGATGATTCAGTTGTTGGTATTTGTTTCCTATATAAACCATACTTTTCAATGAAACTTCTAAATTCAACTGTATCATGTATAACTTTTGATGTTGACTTTTTATAATGTTGTAATTCAATTTTTGAAATTGGTTCAAATTTAATCAATGTTTCACCAACACCAGTTGTACTAGTTTGAATTAAATCTTCTTTTGTTTGAATACCTTTAATTTCACATTTATAAATATCAGCTTCAACTTTAAACCTAACTCTAAATGATGTAGTTTGTGGTAATTGTTGAGTCAATATATAAACTGGTTGAAATGAATTTTTATCAACTACTGTTGAATCCAATAACACTTTATCAGTTTCAATATCATGTAGTGTAAACGATGAATATTTAATATCTTGATTTTGATATGTTGGTGGTATTGACATCCAAAATTTACTCCATATAAATAAATTACATGGTTGTTTAAATGTAATTGTTTGAACCAATTCAGTTGAAACTGTATGTGAATAAATTCTTTTTTTAATCCAAGTTAATGATGAATCCCATACTATATATATAACAATATATGTTATATAACATATTAGTATACTATTATTATATTAATATATTATAATTTCAACATACATTGTACTTACATTTTTGATGAGTTGAATGATCATCTAATAATTGATTAATTGTTGGTGGATTCAAGTATAATAATGTACTTGATATATTTACTTTTGAAAATAATTTTAATAATGCAGATTGTTTATCATTTGATTCTAAAAATTCTAAAAATTCTTTAAATTGAATTTCTTGTTTTTGTTTATGATTTAATAATTGTTGATGTGATGCTGAATCTTCTTTTAGAAAGTATGTGAAAAACGATGATGACTTTTTTTGTGTGTTGTATTTATCACTGATTGGTATTTTATATTTAACTGGTTTATTTATTAAAATATCTGATGAATTTGAATGAAGATTTGATAAAAACTGATACAATTGTGGTATTGCCAATTGTATTAGAATTAATGGATTATCAAATTTTTTAACTCGTTCATTAAATTGATTATAAATTGTTGAAAATATATTTGCTTTTTTATTTGTATCTGTTGGTGATGATGATGATGATGATGATGATGATGATGATGATGATGATGATGATGATGATGATGATGATGTAATGTCTGTTAACGTTGTTTCAATATCATTGAAATTATTACAGTAATCTGAAATTGATTGAAAATTTATTGATTGATTACTTTTCCAATAATTATAACCAATTTCAAATTGTACCAATATATTTAAACTGTATTCTGATAATGGATGATCTCTACCAAATCCATTTTTAAAATCCATTAAAAATCCATTTGATTTTAAATATAAATCAATTATTGATTGTATACTAGATTGTAGAGATTGATAAATTTCAATACAATTTAATTTCAATTGATTAAATTCTTCAACCACTAATAATTCATCTTTTGTTAATGACTAAAATATAATATACATAATTAATAAATGAATAAAAATATATACATATAAATAGAGTATCTCGTTACCATATTTTTTTTTATTTTATCAATATGGACACAATTTTTTTTCAGTTTTTGAAAAAATATCGTTTTTTTTTTAGCAACTTATTTTTTTAAGATAGCTCGCCATACGTATTTAATTTATTGATATATTTTCATCATTATTTATGACCATAGATGTTTTGGTTGGCTTAGTGATTGGTTTTACTAATGGATTTGGATTTTGATATTTTTTCCAAATGTAAAGTGAAAATAAAAATGTAATAAATATTATTACCGAACTAAACAGATAGATAGCACCTGAAAATATGAATGGAGCACTATGGAGGTGAAATATTTATAAATAAAACTTGCAACAAATGAACCGAAAAAACCAGTTAATGCGCCAACCAGCCAATACAGGATTTTTAGCTTCTGTTGGTGTACCACGACTAACGGCAGATTGTAATAGATTTAATGTATTATCTGCCAATGTATTAAATGAACTAACCACTATTCACACCCATTGATTTTCAGAGAAACTGTACCCGATATGAGATATAAAACTAATTAAGAAACCAGCAGATAATCTTTCTCTCTGAATAACGTTTTAAATAGTATGGTATTATAGTTGCACAAATTAAAATTGTTAAACCAATGAGTGCTGTAAAATAACCATTTTGATTTGTACCCCATCCCTACATTAATTGATTATGGTAATAGTATGTTGAGGATACATCTTTTAAAGTAAATGATAATGATGCATATAACACAATTACAAATGCAATGTAACCATAAGTTGTAAATACACGTTTAATTAATAGTTTTACAAGAGTTTTTTATTAATTATTATCATCTTAATCATCCTCATCTTCACCACCCGACTCCGTATCAGTGTCTGCCTTTGTTTTTTCAACTTTTTTTGATGTTGTTTTCTTTTTTCCTTTTCATTTTTATCTTTGGTCTTTTTGCATTCCTTGATATGACGCGAGTATAAGAACTGAAAAAACATTTGATGGAATCCAACTTCTATATAGTTCAGTTCTGATTTTATTTTTATCGTAAGGTTCTTTGTAAATAACAGTTAAGTACAACTTTTTGCCACCACAACCAAGGCCTGGTGTTTTACCGGTTGTGTCGATGGTGGTGGAAGTATTAACGGTGGGGTCATTAGTTTTGTTTTTCTTTGTTGAAGCTGGTTTAATGATGATGTCGCTGGTTTTAATGATGATGATTGAAGTAGTGGTGGTTGTGGTAGTTTGTTTCACGGGTGAGGGTGGTATATCGTCATCGTCATTATAACCACCACCATCATGTCGCCATAATCATCATCCATTAAAGACGGGGACGACGAAACAGAGTACGATGATGATTTTGATTCAATGGGTGAAAGACTTGATATTGAAAGTGATTGCTTTGGTAGCAGTGGCAATGGTATTGCTGCTCTTGTTGTTTTAATTTCGTCAGCATCTTTTGTGAGATCGATAAAACAACCTTGAAGTTTTTTGATTAGTTGATTTAATGTTCTTTTTTACGACAGCTTCTAATGCCTCGAGTAAATCGGAATTATCATTTTCAACACGAGTTGGTTTTCTAGTTGTGGTGGTAGTTACAGCAGACTTCTTCTTTGGTTGTTTGATTGGTTGAGGATCATTAACAACGAGAACAGCTTCATCACCGGTACGTTTGTTTGATCTATTTGTTTGGTTTGACGATGATGAAAACGAGCAAATTGAGCACTCTTTTATAAGTTTCTTTAATACATTTGCTAAAACAGGAAAAATGATCCCATGCTCCTTTCTAATTTTATCAAATAAAGTTCTCCCTTTATAGTGTTTATCTCCATGAAAATGGTCGAAAACTTTCTGAACGTCATGGTCACTAACGAGATGTTTGGCTTCAGTTTTATTGTTACCGTGATTGAATCCATCTTTGAATTTACCCTCCAAATACAAAACGTTTATATAACCCAACTTCAATCCATAATCGAAAAATTTTTCTAACAGCATCTTCTTCGGTTTTGGCGATTATGTGACAACCATGTAAAGCTTTGATTGCATGTGTTGGGAATTGTGCCGTTGGATCCCAATCCCGAATATCGATCATAATTTCTTTATGGAATGATCACAATAGTGAAAAATCAAAATGGAAATCATGTGATTTCATATTAGAAGTTATTAAACCATAATCAACAACATGTGCACTCAATTATTAAATATTAAATACCAACTCAAAATAAAATATAAAATAAATAAAAACTTAATGCATTTACATAGCTCTCATTTTATAAAAATAAACAAGAAAAAGAGAATTATTGTTCATTTTTGTAAATAAATCAATATTTATAATTATTTAAAATATTACACATAATGATTTTTATTGATTTTTAATTTTTTTGTTTTGTAAATTTTAATATCTAATTACCAAACAAAATCTTTGTAAAAAATGATAGATTTTTGTTGGGGTTATTTAAAAAAATAATAATAAAAAAAAAAGTTGATCAATTACCATAATCAATTACAATTTTAACATTGGGTGAAGTTTCAATAAACCAATTCTATATTACACTTCCACGTAGTTTAAAAAAGTTATATTTTACATATACATTATTGTCATACAATTTCAAAAGATCTAAATTCCATCGACGATTGTTTACCACCCAATTTAGAAAAAATTTATGTTCATACAAATGTCCAAATATTATCATTTTAAATAATGAAATTTTAAATTTATTGGCCTTTAATAAAAATAAAACAAATAAAATTATACAATCAAATTTCCTTTGGATTTTCTGAATTTTTTTTTTTGGATTTTTTTTTTTTTTTTTTTTTTTAAACGTTTAAAAAATATTTTTTTTATAAAAAAAAAAAAAATTGGGGGGGGGGGGGGTGGTTGGAAAGAAAAAACGGTGAATTTTTTTAA
>JABXES010000129.1:0-10550 GCA_013375695.1 Dictyostelium brefeldianum
AATTATAATAATATTATTAATAATAAAAAATATTTTTTTATTTTTTTATTTAATTAATTAATTATTTATTTATTTATTTATTTTATTATTTTTAATTTAAAAAAAAAAAGGTCTTTAAACACCAGTTTGAATCTTTTGGAAAATTAAAGATATAATGTGTAACGGATTATAAAATAATATCACATTTTTTAAATTTTCAAAGACACATATTATAACTGGTTCATATCGATATTTAAATTAAATTAAAATTAAAAAAAAATTAAAAAATAAAATTTGAAAAAAATTAATTATAATTTAAAAAACACAGACGAAATAAAAGCATATAAAGATAGTAATAATAGTAATAATAATAATAATTTAAAAATATAATATAGATTAATAATAGATTCTCATTAAATTCAAAACTATAATTAGTATTGGAGATGAAAAAATGAGTTCAAACAATTGGAGTTTTCCTATATTTGATTGTTTTTCTGCACCTTTGGTATGTAATTTAACTAGTTAGTAACAAACATATACACACCACTACTACTTATAACATATATATATATATAAATTCAATATATTTACATTTTTAATACTACTATAATAAAGGTTTCATTAGTTACATGTTGTTGTTGTCCATGTCAAGTTGTTAGACAGAGAGCAACAATAAAAGAGAATTTTGGATGTGGTCGTATGTATACAGAACGAAACAAAAACTATTATATATAATTATAATAAATTCTAATTTGTACGGTCCAATGATCTATACAGAATGTTTATTTTCAGTATTTTGTTTACCATTTGCAGCATGTTTAAATAGATATGAAGTTAGAACAAAACATAATATTAGAGGTACAGGTATAGGTGATTGTGTTTGTTTTGGTTGTTGTTGTTTCTGTTCAACAGTTCAAGTAACAAGAGAATTAGATCACAAAGGTGATAGACCTGGTGGATTATTCATGAGAACAGATGGTAATAATAGTAAAAACCCACACAAATGTATTGATAAAGATGATTCAATTTCAATTGTAAATAATAAATATGAATCACCAAATAGTCCAACTTATCAATCACAAATAGAGATAATTGATAATGATAATAATAGTGCATCCATATATAAAGATGGTGGTGAAGAATAAAAAATAAATTTTGAATTATACTAGTATACAACTACATTACACAAACATTATATGTGGTATTTAAAAAAATGACACTTTTTTTTTTTTTTCTGTAATTTATTTATCGTTATTATTACTGGTATTGTTACTATTACTATTATCATTGATATTATCTGGAAAATTAAAAAATTTAAAATACTTTTCACCACCAAATAAAAATTCATCAATGTTTGAAAATATACCACGATGGAATATATTCCATTTTCCATCTTTTCTAAGGTAAGCATATCTTGCTAAATTTAAAACTTCATTTAGTGTACAATTAAATATAATACCCAATAGTTGTGCACTTAATAATTTTAATATCCATATCCATGCCAATAAACCATACACTAAAAATATTGAAACCATTCTATGTGTATCATAATAATATTCAAATGCTTGATAATAACCTAAATCAAATGATGGTGCATTTAAATCTAATTGTAAAACTGTACATGTAAAAAATATTCATTAGTATTTACTACCACTAAAACCTGGCAATGATATTAATTCATTTGTAACACATACATTTAAAAGCAACATAATAGATTGGAACAGCTATAGCACTATATAATGATAGAACCAATACGAATAATCTATGATTTGCAGTACCAACACAATTATTAATCCAAATACAATGATGATCATAACGAGCAACACATTGTTTACAAAATTTACAATGTTTTGCTCTTAATGGTTTATGAATATCACAAGTTGGACAAATTTCTGGAATTGGTTTGTTATTTTCAATACGATAAATAAAATCTTTCATATCATCCTCTGGTAATGATCTGATTGCACCTGCATCTGTAAATGGTAATAAACATAAACCATAAAAAAATATTGCACTAAATATTGATATAACTGTATGACAAAATATAAATGTTGGAACGTCTAAAAATGAAATGATAAATGAACATTAGTAATGTGTGCATATGTGTTGACAATGTATATAAACACTATTACTACTTACACCATAAAATTTGAGAAAAATAAGTCCAATAACAAATGAAACAACCAATAATCCACCAAGTAACAGGTAATGGATTTCTTTTATAATCTACCCAAAGATGAGTTAAATAGATACGACAAAAATTACCAAGGATGATAATTGAAGGAATTGAAATGTACCATTTAAAAGAGTATAAAATGTAAAAGAAGAGGAAATTACCAATTAACGCCATAAACGTCCAAAAGTAATTGTAGACATTTACATTTTTCTTTAATTCAGCGGAACTGTGTGCTTTTGTTGCATGTTTCTTTTCAATTTTTTGAGCACCCAATAAAAATGCGATACAAGGATCAGTTGAACGAGTTAATGCTAATTCATATGGAGTTTTTGAATCTGCATCACGTAAATTTAAATTTGCACCTTCTTCATGAAGTGCACGTGTGCATTCAGTGTAACCTTTATAAGATGACCAATGAATTGGAGTTCTACGTAAATTATCAGATGAATTTATATCTGCACCTTTATTCAATAGTAATCTAATTAACTTGATATTACCAGAAAACGATGCCCAATGAAGTGATGTATGTCCTTCATCATCTTTACTGCTAACTGGTAATCCCTTGTATATTAAATATCTAACTATATCCAATTGTGTATGATTTGTCGATAGGAGTAATGCATTCAAACCTCGTTTATCCCTAAGGAATATATTTGCTTGACCATGTTCAACTAAATGATGAATTATATAAATATCACCAGCTACACATGCCCAATGAAATGGTGTTTGTTTCTCTGTTGAATTTGGTATATTTGGATTTGCACCAATTGATATTAAATATTTAACCACTTGAAAATGTTTTCTGTATGTTGCCCAATGTAATGCTGTATTACCTTCGGAATCTAATGAATTCAGTATACTCTTTACAGATATATTACTATGTTGACTCTTTATCTTTTGAATTACATTTTCACAATCTACTACTTCACCTTTTGCTGAAAAATGAACTAATTCACTAACCAACATTTCGTAAATTGTAAATTTATTCCTTCTATCAATTAATATACGATGATTACTATATTGTTGATTATGGTTACTTGCTCCTTGTGATTGTGATGAATCTGAATAATCATCTTCTGAATATTCTGAATGTGATTCTTGATATTGATCTGATTCTTCTTGTTCTGAATATTCTGAATATGTTGATTCATCGTATTGTTGTTGTTGTTGTTGTTGTTTATTATTTACAGTTGTTGTTGTGTCATTAAAAATCCTATTTTTAATCATGTTTTTTTATTTTTATATATCTGATTTTACAATTTTTTTTTTTTATATATTTTTAATTATTCGTGTTGATTTTTGGTATCTTAAACTATTATTTTCATTGATTTTGATATTTGTTTTTTTTTGTTTTTTTATATAAAGTTTGTTGTTACAACAATATATTATTTATGTTTGTGTGAATGTATATCGTTGTTTAAGCAATGATACAATACGTATTATTATTTTTATTTTTATATTATAATTATCAAAATGGTGTATGTTGCGCGAATAAAGATAGATATAATTTATATGTAATACAAATTAGTTGATAAAATAATTTGGTTGAGGTACACAGTTTTAAAAATGAAAATAAAAAAAAATTAAAAAAATTAAAAAAATCATTTTTTTTATTTTTTTAAATTTTAAAAAATACCTCAAAAAATCATGACATAAAAAAAAATACTTTTAATTAAAAAACCTGTTTAATTAATTTGACAATGAAATAAATAGGCCTAAAGAGTTCGGATTTGTTTCATAAAATAAAAAAATACAATAAATTTTAAAGCAATGAATAAATTTTATTTGTACGATAATCAAATTATATAATTTTTTAATGCTTGTTATAATTTAATATCACTTGACGAAGATTCTGCGATATGCAAATTTGATATTTTTCTTTTTTTTATTTTTGAAAAGACACACAAAGAATTTTTAAAAAACTAATTATTCGAGCGACATAACCCTAAAGAAAGTTTGTATGTATAGATTATGGTCTTCACTAAGGGGTACCACAAATAAAGGTAAAGTCAAATGAAAATTCAAAGTAAAAATGGTAATTAAAATAAAAAAAAAAGAAATAAAATAGAAAGATAGTTGTATCGATATTTGTGTGATATTGTTATTATTATTTTAAATTAATTTTATTTTACACTATCGGTGAAGATGGTACTTTTTTTGTAAAGTATTTTTCAATTGAATTTGGATTCAAAGGTGAGGTAACTGAAGCAGTTGATGTTGTGGTCGATGTTGAAGATGAAGGTGTTTTATTTTTATTTGATGATGATTTATTACTTGATTTTGGTGTTGTATTAGTTGTTGCAGATGCTGATGCTGTTGCAGATGTTGTATTATTAATTATATTTGTTGCATCACTTTTATTTTTTATTAATTGAAAACCTTCAAAATCTAAAATTCTTAATAGTGTAAGTTAATAAATGTAAAGTGTGTGACACAAGTGATCATTTGTGGTGTTTAATTAATTACATACTTTGCCGCTTTATTTGGAGATAAAAGCCCAGGATTACTTTTATTCCTATTTTTACTACTTATATCTATCGGTACCCCATTTACATTGTTGTTGATAGTCTCTTGAAATTTTCTTTTTAAATTATTATTGTTGTCTGTATTGTTATCTTCTTTGTTATTATTATTATCTTCACTGTTATTAATGCTATATTTATTATCATTGATTTTATCTGATGATCCATTGGTATTTGAATGACTATCATTATTATTGTTATTATTATAATTATTATTGTTATTATCGTCAACAATTGTTGGATCATTTTTATCTAAATCTATATTATTATTATCGCTTTTTTCGTTATTATTATTATTTTCATTTGTTTCGATATCCAAAATTGGTAGTGATTTGGTATTTTTATCACTATCTTCTTTGATATTGTCACTATTATTATTATTGTTTGTACTACTATTATTATTATTATTATTATTATCGGAGGGTATTAAATCACTTTTATTGTCATGATTTAAATCGGAAATACTACATAGATTTATAGTTGGAATTGGTGGTATATTATTATTATTATCATCATTAGTATTATTATTAGTATTGTTATTATTATTATCGGTTGTTTGATTTATACGTTGTAAATGTTGAATTTGATGTAATTGAAAAGATTGTTGTTGTTGTTGTTGTGATTGCTGTAATTGTGATTGTTGTTGTAAAATTGGTTTTGATTTACCACCATTCATTTGATTTTTTAAAATTGAAGAAGATTTACCTTTACCACCATTCATTTGATTTCTATTATTATTGTTATTATTATTAACTAAAGGACCATTTATAACACCATTTGCATTTGTATAAGGTAAGAAATCAATATAAGTTCTACCATACAAACCAATTCTAGCACGACCTAATACAGGTGGATAATTATGATTTACAAAAATATAACCTTGACTTAATGATGGATAAATTGGTTTACCTTTACCATTGGTTGGTGGTTTAGTTGGTGGAACCATTGAAATTTTTTGATTAAATTTAATTGTATCAGATTCTGTTTCGCCCTCACTATCATCAGATGTTGAATCTTCTGAATCTACCATATTTGTATTGTAAAAATCTGAATTTTCATAGTAATCTTTTGAAGTTGGTATTGAAATTGAATTGAAATAATCCAATTGAAATTTCTTTTTATCTCTTTCCAATTCATCTTCTTTACTTAGCGGTATTTGTTGTTCTGGTTCTTGTGTTGATTGATCTTCACCACTACCACCAATCATTGTAATATCATTTGAAGTTGTATCAGTATCATTATTATTATTATTATTATTATTTTGTTTGTTGTTGATTATTGGCGGTATTGGTTTACTAGGATTATGAGTTTCACCATATTGTCTTTCCAATGATGGAGTTGGAAATTCACCTTGTTTAACAACAAAATGACGAAAACCTTCTTGACGTGCTTTACCATTTAATGGTTGATGAATATTTACAAATGTTGGACCAGTTGGATTCTTTTGTTGTGCTAAAATTGATTGTAAATTACTTGCTGAACCATTGGAACTACTACTACTACTACTGTTACTGTTATTTAAATCACGATCAGTTCTATCTTTTTTCTTTTTATGTTCTCTATGATGATCACTGCTACTACTACTACTACGTTCACTTCTAATTGTTGGTGGTACTAAATCATCTTGTTCAACTTGTTTCAAATGTGATAATTCAATTAATTTACCATACAATTGTTGTACTATATTTAAATGTTCTTTCTTTAGTTTCTCTCTCTTTTTAATCATTTCCAGTATGATTCTACTCTTTTCAATTTCTTCACGAAGTTGTTTCATTTTAACGAGTGCAGCAGCATCATTCTTTCTTGCTTTTTTCAATTTATTTGTATCGAGTTCTCTGGTTCTAAACGCTTTAAATGGTGATGGATCTTCGCGATCTGGTGGTTTCAACAATCTTCTGATAAATGTATTATTTGTTAAATTCGATTTTCTCTTTCCCAACCAATATTGATGAATTTGATGAATGAATGCAGGTCTAAGTCCTTTACAAATTTGTTCTGCTTTTGCTTGATCACATTGACCATAATAGTAATTATCTTTTTCAAAACGATCCATTATCTGTTCAAAACGATCCAATGTGATTATATGTTTTTTAGATGGTGGATAATTTGTTGAATTCATTGCACTATGATTAATTGAATTTACAAATGCTTCATCCTCTTCATCACAATCATATTCACAAATTTCATCCCATTCATCTTCAGTTTTATCATGGTATAGTATATATGTATTTCCCATATTGAATGGTTTTGGATTTGGTGTTTGATCGTATTCTGTAACAACTGTAACAACAGGAATTGGAATTTCTGGTAATTGATCATGACGCATACGTACTGATGCTTGTATAATATCTTGTAAATGAGTTTCACCTTCTTCTGCTGCTTCCATACCAGTTGGTATAATTGGAACTAAACGTGACACTGTTGATTCATCATCATCGATTTCAGTTCTGATAATTGGTAATGCTTTGGTAATATCAATTGGTCTAGGTCTAAATGATATTCTTTGTGACCTCGTTGTGCCACCATTATCTCTTGACATTTAAAAAAATTTAATTAATTTAAATTTTTTCCAGAAAAAAAAAAAAAAAAAAAAAAAAATTTGAAAAAATTAAATTAGTAATCAATTCTTTCCTTGGTTTTTTTTAATAAATATATTTTATATGAATAATTACTTTTTTCCTTTTTTTTCTTTTTCCTTTTTATTTAATTATAATAAATTTATTAATTTAGACACCTTTGATATTTATATGTTTTATAGCGTAAAAATTATTATTTGTTAGATTTTCTATTTTTTTTGAATTTTTATGAAAAATTGGTGGTGTAAAAAATTTTATGATGAAAAAAAAAAGTTACAAAAAGAGTATTATTGTAGTTTAAAAAAAAAAAGTATGATGATTTCTATATTTGTTGATTTTCTATATACATATATAAACAAGAGGCTATAATATAAAAAAATAAAAAAAAAACACTTTTTTTTAAATTTTTTTTAGTTTTTATAGTGAAAATTTATAAAAAGTTTTATGGCGAGGAGAAAAAAGAAAAGGAAAAAAAATATTACAAAACTATACAAATAGAATAGAGTGATAAATAATGTGTATATATGTATATATAATTGATGAAATAAGAGTTGGTAAACCTCCTTTCTATTCTTCAATTTTTGATATGGTAATATAAGTTTTTTAAAAATTTATATGTGTGAAATTTTTTTATATGGTAAAAAAAAATTTATGCGAGAGTGAAAAATAAATAAAAAAAAATTGAAAAAATTAAAAAAAAATTTGAAAAAAATTAAATTTTTTTTTTAACCGTTTGGGGTTGGTGTGCATATAAATTAATTAATTTTTTTGAGGTGAACTTCATTGCTATAGCAACAGTAGACATTGTATTAGTGAATAAAATTTTTATCAACTTATTTTATCATTATAATGATATCTAGATAATTCATTTTAAAAAAGTAGGATAGTAAATTACTTTTTATAGTTGTTTCGCACAATATTAAAATAGTAATATCATTGTAAAAAAAACCCTGGGTTGTCGACATATTTTTTTTTTCAACAGCTAAATTAAAAAATTGGGGTGGTGTTGTTTTTGAATATTTTTTTTTTACTTTTCATTGTGTTACTGTTTAATATATCTATATTTATATATATTTATATTTATTTATAAAAAACATGTTAAAAGGTGAAATTGGAGCATATGATTTTGGTGAATTACAATTGGGTGATTTAGATAAAGATATAAAGAAATTTGAACAAATATTATTTTCATGTATAAAAGAATTGGAGGCTGATGGAGAACAAATAATTAAATTGGTTGAATCATTTATTTTAACAACATTACCAAGTGAAAGAACAAGTGAATTCATTGAACAATATACTAGTAGAGTATCAAATTTATCAACTACAGATGCATTGAAAATATCAAGAGTATTATCACACTTTTTAAATTTAATAAATGTTGCTGAACAACATCATCTCGTACGTTCAATTCGTAATTCATTCCTCAACAATTTAGAATTAAAATATTCTTGTGAAGAAACAATTCAATCTTTATTATCAAAAGGAATTAATAAAGATGATATTTTTGGTAAGTAGCCATGTGACATATAAACATAAGATATATACATATACTAATATTTATATATTTATAAACGATGGATAGATGCATTGGTTAAACAAAATATTGAATTAGTATTAACATCACATCCAACACAAATTGTAAGAAGAACAATTATTTCAAAAAATTTTGCAATGGGTGAAGCATTATCAACATTGGATTCAAATCAATTGACAGGATTTGAAAGAGATGAAGCAGAAGATAAATTAGTTAAAGAAATATCAGGATGTTGGTTAACAGATGAAGTTAGAAGAAATAAAGTAACAGTTGGTATGGAAGTTGAAGGTGGATTCTCAGTAATTGAACAAACGTTATGGCAAGCAGTACCAAAATTCATAAAGATATTGGATAGATGTTGCAATAAATTTTTACAACGTTCATTACCAGCAGATTTTTCAAATATAAAGATTTGCAGTTGGATGGGTGGTGATAGAGATGGTAATGGTAATGTAACTGCTGAAGTTACAAAAAGAACTTGTTATTTTTCACGTTGGATTGCTGCATCACTTTATTATAAAGAAACAGATTTATTATTATTTGAATTATCAATGATTAAAAAGAATAAACAATTGGAAGAATTGGCAAATAAATGTTTAGAAAGAAGAAATGGTCCTGTAAAATTAAGATATCTTGCAACATTGTATAAAGAATTTAAAGAAGGTATACCAAGTAAAGAATGTTACCGTATTGTTATGGCAGATTTACGTGATAAATTATTATTGACAAAGAGAAAATATGAAGATTTAATTTCAAATCGTGTTGATACTCAGTATGGTGTAGGTGAAACAATAGAAAATGTTGATGATATGTTAGTACCATTGACAATTTGTTATGATTCATTGGTTGAAAATGGAGCTAAACATGTTGCAAATGGTAGATTACTCGATACAATTCGTCGTTTGAAATGTTTTGGATTGGCATTATCAAAAATGGATATTCGTCAAGAATCAACTCGTCATTCCGATGTTATATCATGCGTAACTGAATATCTTGGTATTGGTAATTATAGTGAATGGGATGAATTGAAAAGACAAGAATTCTTACTTCATGAATTGGCAAATAAAAGACCATTAATTCCATCAGATTTACCATGTACTCCTTTGATTAAAGAAGTATTGGATACATTTAAAGTTGCTGCAATGTTACCAAGTGAATCATTGGGAGCATATGTCATTTCAATGTGCCAATATCCAAGTGATATTCTCGCTGTTTATTTATTACAAAAAGCAGCAGGTAATACAAATCCTCAACGTGTTGTACCATTATTTGAAACTGCAGCAGATTTACAATCAGCACCTGATACAATGGAACAATTATTCAAACAACAATTGTATATGGATATGATTAAAGGATCACAAGAAATTATGTTGGGTTATAGTGATAGTGCAAAAGATGCTGGTCGTCTTACTTCAGCTTATGAATTGTATAAAGCTCAAGAAATTTTAGCAGAATTGACTGAAAAATATAATATCAAATTAACATTATTCCACGGTAGAGGAGGTTCTGCAGCAAGAGGTGGTGGTAATTCACATGAAGGTATTATGTCACAACCTGGTGGTTCATTAAAATCTTGTTCAACTCGTGTTACTGTTCAAGGTGAAGTAAGTAGTATATTTATAACTATATCATATGTGTTTTTTTTTTTTTTTTTTTTTTTTTTTTTTTTTTTTTTTTTTTAATATTTAAGTTTGTTAATTTGTAGTTATTTTTATATTAGTTATATAAATTTAATTGCTGTTGATATTATTATTTACAGT
>JABXES010000135.1:0-10547 GCA_013375695.1 Dictyostelium brefeldianum
CCGTTTTTTTTTTTTTTTATTTATTTTTAATTAAAGACAATTAGATACTATTACTATTTATTATTATTATTATTATTATTATTATTATTATTATTATTAATATTATTATTAGTATTATTATTATTAATATTACTGCTAAATGAAGATTGTGGTTTTGGTGTGTTACCACCACTACCTCCACTACTCGTAATTGGTGAATTTATAGATTGTTGTTGTTGATTATTACTACCACCACTACCACTATTCATATTACCACTTGTTGAGGGTGAATTATCACCACTATATAATTTTTTAGTGAAACCAACGGCCCAACCTAACATTGAATCTAATTGTTGTGGTGATTGTGAAGGATTATTTCCACCATGTTGTTGTTGATCACTACCACCATTTGAAGGTAATACACCATTTGATAATAATTGTTGTTCAATATTTTTTTCAATTTTTTGCATAAACATATTCATTGCAGCAAATGCACTGGTACGAATTGATTTCTCTGGACTAATTAAACAACGTGAAATTTCTGGTATGATACGAGTTGCAATTTCTTCGAGAGTATAATTTGAAATTGTAAACATGAATGCTTGAATACCAGCGTTTTGAGAAGGAGTAAATGGATCTTTTAATGCAGTTGAAAAAGCGGGAATCAATACTCTTTTTCTAGTAGTTTCACTCATATACTCGGTAATTCTACCAAGACAAATAGTGGTATTTGTTCTAACACCAGGTTGTGGATCTTTTTGTAATGCTGCAAAATACTTTAATAGTGTAATCATTGTTTTCTCTTGAAATTTAGGAGCAAACAACAACATTGATTTAATTGTCAATTCTTTTAATGTTGGATTATCATTGAAACCATTTACAACATGTGGAAATATTTGATCATTTATTGTTGTCTCTGTTAAATGTTGAATGTAATGTTCTAAATTTTCCAATAAATTAATTCTCAATGCTCTATCATCATTGGAAAACCATTTAACTACACTTGGTACTATTCTACTATTATATTCTTCACTTGATAAATTTGATCCAATCTTTAACAATGTTCCCAATAATTTTGGATTAACTGGTCCTAAATCAAATGCTGTAACTAAATGTGGTAATATTTTAAATTTACAAATATTACTTGGTATTTTTTCAATATATTGATCTAATTTTCTGTAACAACAAATTTGGTATTAGTATTATTGATATGAGTTGTATATTAATAATAATAATAATAATAATAATAATAATAATAATAATAATAATAATAATAATACCAAATTATAACTTACTTAAAGAATTGTTCTTTTTCAAATGTATCTTTTAATGTTATATTCTCTAAAAATACACAAGTTTCAACAAATACATTTTGAAAGTATGGTGACTCAAGGAATTTTTGAGGATTTAGACGAGATTCAGTTTTAACAGCAAATGATTTTTGATATGCTTGATGTAATACTTTTGGGATTGAATCTAAATTTTTAATATCTTCTGCTTTTGTCATTGTGCCATTGTAACATTCATACATTAAACAACCCAACATCCAAGCATCAACACTGTATGGTGGTGAAGATTGAATTTGTGACCATTGTGATTTAATTACTTCTGGTGATTTATATTTCGATGGTATAAGATCAGCATGATTTCTTAGTACAGTGTTATTAATGTCACGTACATCTGATAGGAATTCCAATCCACCAATTTGCCAATCACCACCTTTATTAACGAAAATTGAACTAGTTTGAATGTTACCATGTGTTAAATTACATTTATTATTTAAAAATGATAAACCTTCTGCAACTTGATATAAACCCCATGAAATTGCATTTTCAAATGTGCTAATATCTTCAATTACTTCATCTAATGGTTGAATTGGTTCTGTTACAATGTAAATGTTGGTTTCAGTTTCCAATCCATCTAAATACTTTAATACATTTGGATGACGTGTTGTTTTTGCACGTTTAAATCCATTCTTTGCTACATCAACTTTACCAGGATTCTTTTTAATATCAAAACTAAATATTGAAACTGCTGATCCATCTTCTTTCTTTGTACCTGCATGTAATGTCCAAACTGATTTACCAACATATCCTGTAATTATATTTCCAACATTATATGGAAATGATTGTGATGCTGTCAAATTTTGACCCATTAATTTAAATATATACATTTTTTTAAAATTAAAAAATAAAATTATATATACTCTAAAAAGTATACTAATAATATAAAAAAAAACAGATATAAAAAAGTAAAGTATAATAAAAAAAAAATAAAAAAAAACAAATTTTAACAAAAAAAAAAATGAAAAAAAAAAAAATTATTTTTTTCAAACACGCCCACAAAAACACATAATATTACATGTACATATATATGTCAAAACTATATAAATAATCATGTACACCTTTTATAATAATAGTAATACTTCAATATTGAAAGGGGTTACTTGTATTCTATTTGTTTGTTCAATAATTTCACCTTTTCAACGTTTTTTTTGTAATTAATTTTAATTTTTTTTTAATTTTTTTTTATGAGATCTTTTTTCCTTTTTTAACCCATTATGTACAATTGTTTTTTTTTTGAATTATTTTAATTATTTTTTGAATTTATTTTTTATATGCTTTATACTATAGAGTTTAATATTTATTTTCATAGTCTCACCTATAATAATAACAATAAAATATATAAATAACAAAAACATAAATAATATATTATGGAAACAATTAAACATGAGATATCATCAGCAACAAATGTTAATAAAGAGATATTAAATTGGGATATTACAGATTTTGGTGGATATATTTTTCAAGAAACTAAACAACATAATCCACAACATCATCCAAATCCACTACAATATCATCATTCACAAAGTCAGCCACACTTTCAACCACATTTTCAACAACAACAACAACAACAACAAACTTCATCACAACATCATTTTCATCATTCACAAAGTCAATCTCAATCTGAAGAAAGCTCTGCTCAAAGTTCATCTGCAACAACTCCTCTAAGTTTATCACAATCAAATATTAGAAAACCATTTTCATTTGACGATCAATGTGCATTAATTATTGCAAATCAAAAATTACCAAGAAAGTTATTAGAATTTTATTGGGATAAATGTAAAGTATCATAGTAGCTATAGTTATATTATATATTTACCATACAACCAATATATTCTAATACATACACATACACACAAAAACAAAATTTTTAGGTAGTATTAAAATTTGTGCAGATGGTGGAGCAAATAGATTATATACATTAGCAACTAAACTTAATCAAGTAAATAAATGGATACCAAATTATATTAAAGGTGATTTAGATTCATTACATGAAGGTGTATCAGACTTTTATAGTAAAAAAGGTTCAACCATTATTTTGGATCCAAATCAAGATACTTGTGATCTTCAAAAATGTTTTGAATTAATTAATGATTTGGAAAAAGATAGTGGTACAAAAGTAAGTTACATTCTTTCAATTAGAAACACTAATTATAATAAATAGTAGTAGAGTACTAATTGAAAGAATGAAAATTTACAGTATAGAAAAATATTTATATTAGGTGGACTTGGTGGATCACTTTCACATGAATTCGCAAACATTAATACTCTATTTGATCATCCAGATAGAAAACTCGTTTTATCTTCAAAAAATAATATTGCATGGCTTTTAAATCCAAATTTTAACCATCATATAAATTGTCAAACTGAAACTAAATGTTCACTAATTCCATTATCTTCAAAAGTAACAGATGTAACTACAACTGGTTTAAAATGGAATTTAGGTATGTAATTAATTATTACACAATTGTATTAATTGTATTTATTATTTACTAACTATTATTTACACAACTCAAAGTTAAACAAAGTTTAAATTTTGGTGAATTAATTTCAACTTCAAATGTCACACTTGATACAAAAGTAATGGTTGAAACTTCTGACCCATTAATTTACATTGTTGACACTAATCCATAAAAAAACAACTACAACATATAAATATACTCAAACAAACAAACAATCAAACACATAACGCGCATAAATCTATAAATTGTATAGAGTCTTTTTTTTTTCAAATAATAATAATAACAATAATAATATAATATTTAACTAGGTTTTTTTGAAAAACAATAATAATAAAATAATATATATATAATAACATTTTTTTTTTTACTATTTAAATAACTAGTTGTATTTTATTATTTTATCTTTTTTCTTTTCTAGTTATATAAATGAATGAAATTACAAGTGCAATATTGAATATTAAATGACCAAGAATTATACCAATACTTCTAAATCTTTCATCAAATTCCCAATGAAGAATATTTAAATATTCTTGACCATTTTTATAAATACAGTAACCACATTCATTTAATTCTGATGAAATAGTTGAAACATAACCAGATGAAGGATTAGTACCATTAATGAAATCATATGCATACGATTCACATGTTGAAAATTGAGGTGGTTTAATAAATTTAATTAAATCTTCTGGTGTACATTCAATACCAACATTAACCAATACAGTTGAAATCATTGCAGACATAAAATGAGTGTTTGGATTCAATTGGTAAACCCATTTCCAAAAGTGTGGAATATCATCAGGTTGTACCATAACGCCACAGAACAAGAAAAGGAAGATAATTAACACTGGAAATAAGTTTAATGCAACAACATCATTTGGTGATATTGCTGCTATAGCTTGTCCAAATGCCACACTGTAGAATAAAAACAATATAAATATGAACCAAAAGAAGAAACTACTTGATAAATCTAATTCTCTATGGAAACCAACTGTAAAGAATGAACTACAAAAGAACACTGTACCAGATATTAAAATATACGGTAATTCAACAAGTACCATTGAAAATGCAAATGGAATCCAATGATAGAATTTACTTGCATAGTCACGTTTAAAGAAATCTCTTTGAACTAAAATTTGTGGTATACACAATAACATAACCATAATACCCATCATTGTTACATTGTATAAGAAAAATACACGTTGATTTAAATCTGATGTTGAATGTTTTAAATTATAAAATGTCCATCCATTTACCAACCCAGCTACTGCAAATTGAAATAATGTCCCATATAAGTAATCTGGAGATCTCCACCAAATTAAATTTAATCTTTTATAAACTTCACAAGTTTGGTACCAAAGACTAGTTGCATATTCACGTGGTGGTTGATTATCATTTGATGATTGACTGTTAATTGGACCAGCTGATTCTAATTCATTTAATTCTTGAGTAACTAATTGATATTCAGTAGATTGTTTCCAAACTTCTGGCCAATTTACTTTTGTACTACCATGTACACCAGCACCTGTTGCTTCCAATATATATTCAGCAGGATTTTCACTTTCTGAACAAGGTCTAACACCATTTCTTTCAAAGTATGAAATCAGTGTTTTGGATCTATCACCAATATCACCAAAGTAAACTGTTTTTCCACCTTTTGCAAGTAATAAAATACGATCAAAATGTTCAAATAGGACAGATGAAGGTTGATGAATTGTACAAACTAATGGCATACCAGCATTGGTTAACTTTCTAATAAATTTAATAATGTTGTAAGAAGATTGAGCATCTAGACCGGACGTTGGTTCATCAAGGAAAAGTATATTTGGTTTAGCAACTAATTCAACACCAATTGTTGTACGTTTACGTTCTTCAACAGATATTCCAATACCAGTTTCTAAATTACCAATTAATGCATCACCTAAATGTTTCATTTCCATCATTTCCAATACTTGTTCAACATATTTTAATTTCTCTTCCAATGGTACAGATGGTTCTTGACGAAGTTTAGCAGAGAATTGAAGTGTTTCTCTAACTGTTAATGATGGGTTGAGTACATCCATTTGTTCAACATAACCGGTAATACGTTCAAAATCAATTTCCAATGGTTTACCATTCAAGTAACATTTGCCTTCAACTGTTCCCAATGTTTTACGTTTTGCCAATACATCAAGTAATGTAGTTTTACCAGCACCTGATGAACCCATTAATGCAGTCATTTGACCTGGTTTAATCCATCCTTCAACATCATTTAACAATAATAATTTATTACCACCTGATAATGGTACAGAGTAATTAATATTTTGCCATGTAAATAATCCACCTGGCATTGATAATGATTCTTTCATGTTACTAGTTGCCTCCATTACCATTGCATTTTGTTTTCTTTCAGATTCAGAATCATTGATTTTTGGTGCTTTACCAGCTAAATATACTTTTGCTGTATAACCACCACCTGTCCAATCCAATACTTCCAATGCAACGCAATTACAAATTATAAAGAATAGCCAGAAACCATAAACTATACAAACATTATATGCAATAAATGTATTGGTTGATGGTAACTCAATATTGAAACCAAATGAACTTAATACATAACCTTCGCCAGCAAAATTCAAGTGACCAGGAATTGCAGATACTGTAGCACATGCTCTATACTGATCTTCAGTGTAACTTGGTCCATTTGGAATAGCATCTTCCATACAATCAAATGTAATGCCATTAAATTCATTTGCAATGAGTGCACGGAATGTATAGAAAAATGGATTTACCCATGATGTCCATTGAAGCCATGGATGCATTTTATTATATGGTATAAAATATGCAGAATATGTCATGAATATAGTATACAATACATTAATTATATTTTGACCAATATAAATTGATGGTGTAACATTTCCTACCAATCTGAATAAATTATTAATTGCCAAAGTGAATCCAACAAGTGTAAAACAATGAATAAAGAATTTAGCTGCAGTTGCATCTAATCCCCACATAAAGTAAACAACAATTGCAAATAAAAATACTTGTATACTTGTAATTGGTATATCTGTTATAATTTGTGCAAAGTGTAATGTCAAAGGTCTGTACATTGCATATGATTTTTGTTTTTGTAATATTCTTCTACCTGTAAAAGTAACTGGCATTTCTTGTTCTGACAATAACGAGTGAAAGAATATTGCACTAAACATAGCACCACCTCTTGTAAATGCTCCACCAATTGATGTAGTCATACCAAAAAATATTGAACCATATATTGGTGCTTGAACCAAAACTGATGCATAACGTGATCCCAATGTAAACTTATCACCCCATATAATTTGAATATTTCTTACCAATAATGCAATGATTTGTGTGATCACTCCAGTTGTATACTGTGATTTCTTATGAACAAATTTATTTTTTTGGTTTTTAATTTCTGCAATGAAATCAATGGATGGTTGATCAATTTCAATTTGTTTTTCGTATTCCATTTGCTCTTGTAATGATGTTTGGTAGAGGTAAGATTGTTTCCATGCATCTTCAAATTCATCAGATGTTTCAGGTACTTTTCTATCTTTGTATTCTTCTCTTATTATACGTTCTTGTGGATTAGTTACACCAGTAAGGAAATCTGGTGTTGATTTACGTGGTTCACAATCAAATCCTAAATCCATGAAATACTGTTTAGCTTTATTAACTGGACCAAAATAAATACATCTACCTTTTTCCAATATTAACACTTTATCAAATAAATTGTAAATTGAATCAGATGCTTGATAAAATGTTGCAATTGTAGTTTTATGTAATGTATCAGACATGATTCTAATTGATTTAGCATAATCCAAAGCAGATGCTGCATCCAAGCCACGTGTTGAACAATCATAACAATTAATAGAAGATGATGAAATCATTGATTCTGTAATTGTAATTCTTTTTCTTTCACCACCTGATAAACCACGTACATGTTCATTACCAACCATTGTATCTGATTTATGTGTTATACCAAACATGTTTAATAATAAATTAAATATCTTTTCTCTAAACGTACTTTTCTTTTCATTTGGTAATCTATTTGAAGGTGTTTTACATTTTAATGCAAATCCTAATGTTTCTCTAACTGTCAATGTTGGATAATGAGTATCTTCCTCAGGTACATAAATACATTCACCTTTAAATCTTGACCATTCTGATTGTTGAATACCGCCATATGTAACTGAACCACGTACTTCAACATACGATGAAATTTGATTGGATATTGTTCTCAATAATGTTGAACAACCGCTACCTGGTCTACCTAATACCAATAACATTTCACCATCTTTACAAAATCCAGTAACATCATTTAATATATTAAATGTTGATTTTGTCAATAGTTTTGATTTACCACCACCACTAAATAATGATCCAATAAATTTAAATGGAGTTGATAAATCCTTAACTACACTTTGATCTGCACCTTTACCAACAACTGTTAAATTTTTAAAACAAACTCCCATCCTTTAATTATAATAATAAAATCATTAGTATAATTGATAAATATATCTTTTAATATTGTGAATGGATATAAATACTTTTTTAATTTACCACCATTATTTAATGAGTCTACAGTTGATTGTTTAAAGTAATTTCTTAATTTAAATTTTTCATCGTTTTCGTCAATGTTATCATTACCATTGTTACAAGTGGTATCGCCAATTGATTCAATATCATGTTTAATTATATTATTATCTACTAAATAATTATGATATTCTTTTTCTAAATTATTTGAAGTTTTATTAAATTCGTTTACACTGTTTTCAATACTTTGAATATGTTCTTCAACTTCTTCATCATCACCACCAACAACATTATTATCGATATCAATATTATTATTAATGGTAATTTCTGTTAATTCAAATTCTTTATTATTATTATTGTTATTATTATTCATTTTATTTAATTCTGTATGTGTTTATGAAATTTTGCATATTTGTTATAGTGTGAGTGTGAGTGTGAGTGTGGGTGTATGGACGAATTATAATAATGATTTTTTTTGTGTTTTAGTTTTTTGTCTTGTATTAAAAATAAATCCCAGGTAAAATATCTTAATTTGTAATTTCTTGTTGTTATTTTTTTGTTTAATTATAACCCTGCGCAATAATTTTAAATATGGTGAATTTTTATTAAGATTTTTTTGACAAGTTTGACATATGTGACACAATTACTATGTAAGTATGTATATTTTGGTGTCGGTTTTGTTTGATGTACAAAAAAAAAGTTTATTTATATATATTCAATTAATTAATAAATTATAAATAAACTTTTTTTAATGTACGAGATATTTAGATACAGACAGAGAAATTTAATTTAATTAAATTTAAATTTTTTTTTTTATTTAATTTTTTTAATTTTTTTTTTTAACGACTATAAACTAAAAATAAATAAATGGAATATAGTGGTGATATTGAAAATTATAATGATAAATCATTTTTTAAATTATGGAGGAATATTGTAATAAATAGAATAATATTCCAATTTTATAGATTATACAATAAAAATAAAATAGTTGTATTTAATAATATAAAATCATTAAGATTATATAAACATAGAGAATACATAACGAAAATAATATTAAAATCAAGTAATGGTAATTTAAAAATTGGTGATTTACCAATATGTGGTGTATTAAAGAAATTAGATTTTACACATTATAGTATACCAATACATAGTGATATAATACCAAATGGAATAGAGAAAATTAAATTTTATAACCGAGGTAACTATACTGGTGATGGTAGTGGTACTGATCAAATTGTGTTATCGGAATTTCCTGTATCTGTTAAATCTGCTAAAAATGTACAACTAAAGAAACCTTATTCAAATAACACAATACCTGAAAATATCAAATCTATATCATTTAGTAATATAGATCCATTAGAATTCTATTCAATTAAATTACCAGATCACATTGTTAAATTGGATTTACTTTGTTTAATTGAAAATCTAAAAAAGTTAAATAGAGTACCTTCAAATTATTTACCAAACAATTTAACAGTGTTAAAGTTACCATTTGATTCAAGGTATTTACATAGTATACCAATGATACCATCAACAATAAAGAAATTATATTTATATATCCGGTCAAATTGTTTCATTAAAGATTTAATACCATATGGTATTGAAGAATTAAATATTTTTGGATTTAATGATGGTGGTATTAGACTACTTACAGATTCTTTACCTTGTTCATTAACTAAATTATCAATTCAATTTGGTAACCAAGATTTTGGTATGGATAATATTATTCACCCTCACTCAATACCCAAGAGCGTATTGGATTTAAAAATCAAATTTACAAGGTACCCAGATTCATTTGATTGGATATTCCCATATGGTATAACAAATCTTGATATTAGTTCGATTCAATATTCAAAACCACCTCAATCTTATGAATTACCTAGTTCAATTAAATATTTAAAAATTGATAATGTAATTGTTAAACAACAATAAACATATGTTAAAGAATCTACTATAAAGAAACATATTATTGTCTTTATTCCTTATCAAATTTTGGTATGGAACACATAGAACCAATCTTCCCAACGCCCAAATCCATTTTTTGTCATGCGACTTTATTTTTTTATTTTTTTTTTAGATATTTCTCAAAAACCAACGTTTTTCGTTTTTATTTTTACCTCGCCAATTCTGACCATCTTTATTTCCATAGAATAAACAAATAAAAAAATAGATTAATAGATTGAAGGATCCTTAATTCTATCTAAAAAATCGAATAATTTTATTTATA
>JABXES010000142.1:0-10537 GCA_013375695.1 Dictyostelium brefeldianum
ATCTTCACAGAGTATATCTTCTGCAGCTTCATATGTTTATAATAGTGAGCCCACCAGATCAACAACGTTTAATCTTTGCTGGTAAACAATTAGAAGATGGTCGTACATTATCTGATTACAATATTCAAAAAGAATCAACTCTTCATTTAGTTCTCAGATTAAGAGGTGGTAACTAAAAAAAAAAAAAACAATAAAAATATTTAAAAACCATTTGGTTTTTTTTTGTATCATAAAAATTATATCTCTTTTATTTTTCTTTAATATAACTGATCATTGTGTGAGTATTACCAATATTAGTTTACTGAAGGACACACAACTAAAAACAAAAATAAATATGAACGAGAACTATCTTCAAACAAATAAATTAATATATATAAAAATGAACAAACCATCATTACTTTATCATTTATTTACACTCAATAATAATGTACTATAACACTTTGATAGTATAACTAAAAAATTGTATGCACATATAATAAGAACGAAAAAATTAATTTTTAAAGCCATGGGTTAATTATTTGTTTGAAAAGATATCAAATAAATGAATATTTGCAAATATAAAACGCTGGTACTAGTTTTGAACGATTGTAAATCTGCTAAAATTTTATTATTTTGAAATTATTACTTTGAACACATTATACATACAAAAATTAATACGACAAAGGGGCGGTTTTAGCTCTAACAATAAAAAAAAAAAGATAAAAATTCAATTCTTTGAATAAATTTCTCAAATATTTTATTTGATTTAAAAATTTTATTTTTTGGTGCTCGTTTTTTTATTATTTAATTATTAATTCATTCATTTCATTATAATAATTTAATAAACAACAAATAAAGAAATAAAATCTTCTTTTTTTACATATTATTATTTTTTCCTTTATTATAATAGCAACATTCCTAAAATAATAAGAATATCCTTGTGCCAAATATATATAATTCAAATTTCAGTCATTCTTAAGATAACACTAAAAAAAGTAATGTTATATAACATTTTATACAATTACAATTGAGTTTATGTGTTTTTTTTTTTGTCTTGTAAACTTTTTTTTGTTTTATTTGAAAAGTAACTTTTTTTTTTTTTGCTGGAAAAGCAACAAATTTTAATAATCATACAAATAAAATAAATAGTAGTAAAAAAATAAACATATAGTCTCGTTCATAGTATTTAAAAAATATATACACACAATCATACACAAACACACACAATCATCCAAAACAAGGGCAAAAAAAATATAAAAAAAAATTTTTTTTTTTTTTTTTTTTTTTTTTTAAAATTTTTTTTTTTTCAACCAAAAATTTTTTTTTTTTTTTTTTTTTTTTTTTTTTTTTTTTAATTTATTAGCATATATATAAAATATATACACAAATCCACAAAACCAAATCATATTTATAAAACTTGTAGTAATAGTCCAACCAAACGCACATAAAAACAACATAATTTGTGCAAATAATCTAAAGAAAAAAACATTAACCTTTTTTCCTTTACTTTTTCTAAAAAATATATAACAAAAAAATAACATAAACAAATATAGAACAATATAAAATGAATCCAGAATAGTAAGTATATTAACAACAGAATAACATAAAACATAGAATAACAAGAATAAACCAAAAGTCAACTGATTAAAAAGTTGAACCATTACTATGACAGTTTAATCACAATCATCGCACCACACAAACATATATCATACATCCATACCTTGGTTTATGTGTATTTGTGCATATGTATGACACTAATATCAAATCAAATCAATAAGGCAATGGTGGTGATGATACTATAATAACTCACAACAATCAACACACAATCAATTCGTACTACAATATCATACAAAAACTATGATACTAATACTATAATTCAAGCGATTATTTATTTAAATTACTTTTAATTGGTGACAGTGGTGTAGGTAAATCATGTCTTTTACTTAGATTTGCTGTAAGTATCTAATATTATTATAAATGCGCCCACTAGATATAAAATTTATATGGAGGCTCATTACAGAGAAAAAAAGAGAGAAAAAAAAAAAAAAAAAAAAAAACTTTAAAACAAACAAAACAAAAAAAAAATTTTTAAAAATGACAAAAAAAATTAAATGCCGCGCCATAAACACAAAAAAAAAAAACAAAAAAAAAAAAAAAAAAAAAAGACGTTATACCAGTTAGGACCTCATATTAATTTTTAAATTTTCTAAATACCTTCATTCCTTTTTTTAAATCGGAAATTTAAAATAAATCACAATTTAAAGGATGACACTTATACAGAAAGTTATATTTCAACAATTGGTGTAGATTTTAAAATTCGTACAATTAATTTAGATGGTAAAATAATTAAATTACAAATTTGGGATACCGCAGGTCAAGAACGTTTTAGAACTATTACAAGTAGTTATTATCGTGGTGCACATGGTATTATTGTAGTATATGATGTTACAGATCATGTCTCATTTAATAATGTTAAACAATGGATGCAAGAAATTCAAAGATATGCATGTGATAGTGTAACTCGTTTATTGGTTGGTAACAAATGTGATCTCATTGAAAAAAAGATTGTAGATACATCAACTGCCAGAGAATATGCCGATTCAGTTGGTATTCCATTTTTAGAAACTTCTGCTAAATCATCTGCAAACGTCGAACAAGCATTTATGATTATGGCTTCTGAAATTAAAAAATTACAAGGTGGTATTCAACCAAATAACAATTCAACTTATAACACTCATGTTGTTAAACCAACTGGTTTCACTCCAATTGGCAAAAAGAAGAAGTGTTCAATTTTATAAACAATCAATCAACAACTTTATGAAATTATCAAATATTCCCCCTCCCCTTGTTTAATCATCAAATAATCATCAACAGTGTGATCTTAAAATAAAAAGAAAATATAAAAAAAAAATATAAAAAAAGAAAAAAAAGAAAAAAAAATAATAATAGATAAATAAAAATAACTTAATCAAAAATGTAATAAAATAAAAGAAAATGTTTTAAAATAATATAATATACTGTCACAGAAAGTCAAAGGAATCATTTGATCAAATTCACTTTTTTTAGATAAAGTAATTACCCCATTTTATACCCTTGTCATTTCAGATATATGTTGTCTTTTGTTATTACAATCAAACACATAAATCTGATATGACAACAACTATATAAATAAATGAAAATAATCTACTTTTTTTACATTTCTAAAAAAATGGACTCATTGCTCGGATATATCTTTTATTTACATTGTTTTATTTGTGTGATTTGTTGTTTGATATCTTTTTTTTTTAAAAGTCAGAACATCTACCACCTCTTTCCCAATCATTGTATCTTGTTGGTTCAGGACCTCTTGGACCACCTATTTCTTTTGTAATTGGATTTACATATGGTGAGTAATCATCTTCTTCATCTTGTTCTTCTTTTAAATCTTTTAATAATTGTTTATTCTCTTTTGAAATTTCAATTGGTTTATTATTATTGATGTTATTTGTACCAGTAGTAGAGTAGTAACATTTTATTGATGTATCATTTAATTTAATGTTTTTTAAAACAAATTTTATATTCTTATTTAAACTATTCATTGTGTGTTATTATGTGTATAAATTATAATTGTGTCGTTTTTAAAAATTTGAATTTTTTTTTTATTTTTTCATTTTTTTAAATTTTGGTTGTGGGTGATAATTTTAATAATTATTTATTGCCTTTTACATCATTATTAATTTTTTATTTGGATATTTTAAAAATAAATAAATCCCCCACTCCTTCTAATTTATATTAAAAAATTTACAAAAATAAATAAATTAATGAAATTATTTGTTTTTTCAATTATAACACACAAAAATTATGATCTTGATTATAAAAAAATGTATTTATTTTCATATAATTTTTTTATTTTTATTATATTATATTTGCTTAGTGTGCGCATGTATTTCCCATATTATTTTTATTCTTTTTTATTTTTTTATAATTGATAGTTCGTTATTTAAAAAAAAGTTTTGGATCAACTATAAAAAAAAAAAAAAGAAAAGTTTGTGAAAAAAATAATATTATTTTATTCAAAAAAAAATATCTTGATAAACAGCAATTGCATATTACCAGCTCTTGCATACATTTTTTCTTTGTAGACTGTAATATATAATTGTACATAAATATATCCTTATGTTGTTGTGAATAATAAAAATAAACAAAAGTGGTACCAGCAATTCTCGCACACAAAAACTAACGTACAAAAACACGCACACAACATACACACACACACACACAACATAAATATAAAAGTTATAAAACAAATCAGCATATATAAATACATATTTATAACATATACAACACATCACACAAAAATCGTGTTGGGGGGTTTTTTTTAATTTTTTTTTAAAACACAATTATTACTTTATATAAAATTTATTACGCATAATAATATATATACACATACTTAAACATATATACACATATACATATAAATTAAATAAATAAACAATAACCACAGCCTATCAAAGTTATGGAGAAATTAGAGGAATCACAAGAACAAAGAGGATCAACTACAATAATCAATAGTAGAGGTGGTAATGAATTAGATAATCAAGTAGGAATAACAGGTGCACCAAATAATGAAGTAATCGCAGATTTAGAATCAAGGATTAGAATGTTAAGTAGTCAATTAGAATCTGAAAGACAAAAACAAACACAAATTGAATTTGAAAATAAAAATTTAAAAAAGATATTAGAAGAATTATCACCAACAAAATTAACAAATGGTAACGGAAATAACATTAGTAGTAGTGGTAGTGATAGTGGTAGTAGTAATAATGGAGGTACAACACCAATTGGATCAAATACACCATCACATTTAAATGGAGCAAGTGCAACAAATATACTTAATTCACCACAACAAATGATTAATAGTAATAAACAATTGGAAGATACGATATCAAAATTTGAAGATCAAGTAATGCAATTAAAAATGTGTCTAACTAAACGTGGGCCATCACATTCATCTCCAGTTAGTCCAAAAACAAATTTTACAAAACCTTCGTTAACAACTTCAAATTCAAGTAATCATAGTAGTACAAGTAATGGTGGTACCTCTGTAGTGGATAATCATAAAGTATTACAACTTAAAATTGACTCTTTTGAACAAAAATATTCATCAATTAAAAATATACTATTAGATATTACTTCAAATTCAACTGTTGATTCATCATATAGTAGTAATAGTAATGGTGGTATCAAAAATACAATAATTCCAATAACAACAACACAACCATTACCACCTGCAACAACAATAGCATCAATAGTTGAAAGTAAAAATAATATTAACAACAGTAACTGTAATAACAGTAACAATAATAACAGTAATAATAAAAATGAAGAAATAAATGTAGATAATGCAAGCAAAAATAATGATAGTAATATATGTAATAATAGTAATAATAATAATATGACAATGACATCAACAATAACAGATAAAGAAGATACTATGGATACTACTACCACCACTGGAAATAGTAGTATAGGTGTAAATATTGATTCAAATAGTACTTTATCCATACCTGATAGTTCATTAATAATAAATAGCAATAACAACAACACAAATACAACATCAAATCTATCAATTGCTACATTTTATAGTGATAGTCAATTAGATTTAGATACTACAACTACCACTACCACCTATAACAACAGTAACAATACAAACAGTAATAATACACAAGAAGAAATTAAAAAACAAGAAATCAAATTATCGCACTCAACATCATCAACTTCAACATCATCATCAACATCAACTTGTAGTGATGTAGATGAAGTAGATAGTGACCTTGAAACTGATAAAAATATAATATCAGAAACAATAACAACATCATCATCATCAACTATAACAGCAGAAACTACAATAACACCAACACCAATTAAAAAAGAAGAAGAAGATGAAGAATCATTAAAACAAAAACAATCAATTTTAAATATAAATATTTACAAAGATGAAGATGCTGAAAAGAAACAACCAGTTAAATATGTAGTTGCACTTGAAGATTTATCATCACTTCCTGATCCACCTTCAACAGTTCCAACTATAGTTCATCCAACATTAAGATCACAAAAATTGAAATTAAATTCGAATGGTAATAATGGTGGTAATAGTAGTGGTTCAATTTCACCAAGACCTCCTTCACCATCAACTCAACATCATAATAATAACAATAACAATAATAGTAATAATAATATAAGTAGTGGTAGTAGTTTATTAATTTCAGCTGCATCAACAACTGCACCTTCATTACCATCAAATATAACTACCACTTCAACATCAACAGTCAATACATCAGATTCAAATATACCACCACCATCATTAGATTTAGAAAATAATAATAATACAACCACTACCACAGTACCAACAACAATATCTACAACATCATTAACAACAACATCACCATCAACATCAACATCATCAACATCATTGGCAACAATGGATTCAAATAGTAATTTATCAGAGGAATTAATCTCAAATGTTAAAGTAGTATCACTTTCAGATATAGTTAAAGAAGGTCATTTAAAGAAAAAGGGAGGAGGTGAAGGAGGTCGTCGTAATTGGACTGTTCGTTGGTTTAAATTGAAAAATGATTCAATTAGTTATTACAAGAAAAGAAAAGATACAAAACCAAAAGGTGTTATTTTACTTAGTCATTCAAGAGTTTCAACTCATTCTGGTAAACCATTTGGTATCGTTATAGAATCTGGTATAAACAGTAAAAACATAATGAGAGATTACTTGTTAATGGCAGAAACTAAAAATGAACAAAATGAATGGATACTTTCAATAACTGAAATTATAAATAAATTACAAGGTGTTCAACAACCAACAACAAACAATAATAATTAACCCCTCAACATTCAACCACACCATACTCAAAAATCAATAAAATAATTCTATTAAATAAATTTAAAATTAAATCATCTTTCATCTTCAATCCAATTTACAATTTTCCAACTACTTTTTTTTTGTTTTTTTTTATTTTTTCAATCTTTTATTAAATTTTTAATATATATTTTTAGCTCACACATATATAAAAAAATGATGGTATTAAAATTAATAACATTGTTATTTATATTAATTATATCAATATCATATATAAATGGTATTAATATTAAAGAACAAAAACAACAACAAGAACAACAAGAGGAGGTAGATAGTGATGATAATGGATTGATTAATGTATTTTTAATTCCACATTCACATTGTGATGTCGGGTGGATAGAGACTGCAGAAACTTATTTCATTGAAAATGTTACAGTTATACTTGATCAAGTCGTAGATACATTGGTTAGTGATCCAACTAAAAAGTTTAATTGGGTAGAAATGTAATTACAATTGTTTCAATACATTAATATGACATTAGTATACTAATTATTATTCATGTCTGAAAATTATTTTACAGATTCTTTTTCAAAAGTTGGTGGGATGAACAAACAGCGTTTAGACAAAGTCAAGTTAGGAATTTAGTATTTAATAAACAACTTTATTTTGTTAGTGGTGGATGGGCAATGAATGATGAAGCAGTTACTCATTATCAAGCAGTAATTAATCAAATGACATTAGGTCATCAATTTTTATTATCTGAGTTTGGAGTTGTACCAGAATGTGGATGGCAAATTGATCCATTTGGCCCATCAACACTAACTGCAACATTATTCTCTTTAATGGGTTTCAAATATCATGTAATCAATAGAATTGATGAAAGAATTAAATATGTTTTCAACAATACTCCAGATGATATACCAGGTTCAGGTTGGATGTCAACTGATCGATCATTTGAATTCATTTGGTATCCTTCTCAAAATTATCAAGATCTTTCAATATTTACTCATATACTTGATCATCATTATAATTCACCATAGTATGTACTACTAATTTAATCACACACAATTAATGACCACGATGTAACTAACATTGTTTTTGAATATATATAGTTTAATTTATCCAAATGCAACAAATCCTAATATATCAATTACAACTGGATTTGATTTTGAAGGTGATCCAGGTATTAATCCACCAATTAATGAAACTAATATACATGAAAGAGCATGTACATTAGTTGAAATTATTAAACAGAGATCAGCATTGTATAGACATAATAATTTATTGGTACCGTTTGGAAATGATTTTAGATATCAAAATGCTTCATTGGAATTTAAAAATATGGATAAATTAATTCAATATATAAATGCAAATCAAAGTGGGTTTGGTGTATACATTAACTATGCAACGTTAAATGAATATTTCGAAACTGTTGAACGAGAATCAAAATATAATGAATCATCACCAACTGTTGTATTCCCTGAACTTGTAGCAGAAGATTATTTTGTATATACAATGTGTTTATCAGTTGATTTTGTTGCATATAATTCATGTGCTAATTATTGGTCTGGTTATTATACATCGTATCCATTGCTCAAACAAACTGTAAGAAATTCTGATAGTATACTAAGAAATGGGGAATTACTATACTCGTTGTCATGTTCTTATTCAAATGGATTTGACTTTGATTTCAATGTTGGATTTTATGCATTGGATTTCCACAGAAATGTTAGTGGTATATTAACTCACCATGATGCTGTAACTGGTACTTCAAAATTCATGGTTAGAGAAAACTATTTTGAAATGTTGGATGAAGCTCAATCACTCACGTTGGATTACAATGTACCAGATTTAATTGGGTTCTTACTATCAAATAAATCAATTAATAAAGATTATTCATCAGACCCGGATATATTGTTAAATGCAGTACAAGGTGATATTGTGGCAGTATCATTTTCAAATAGTTTAGCATGGGATAGATTGGAATTTATTTCACTTTCAATACCATTTTTAAATATTGCAGTATACGATTTTCAATTGAATAGTGTAACAACTCAAATTGTTCAACGTTTAGATAAAGGTGGATTATGGTATCTTTATTTACCTGTTGCAACACCTGCATTAGGTATTTCAACTTATTTCATTGTATTCTTATCAAGTGATGGTGAATTTGTAGATAAAGATTTATATAGTTTATTAAAATCACCAATTTCATCAGAAGTAACATTATCCTCTGAATTGTCACCATTGACCAGTTCGTCAATTTCAATTGGTAATTCAATATTCAATTTAAATTTTCAATATGATTCAGGTAATGGTGGTTTATTAACATTGAATAGTTTTGATGATCTTGTTAGAAATATTCATGGTATACCATTAACTCAAAGATTAACTCAATATAAATCAATGAATGATGATGCATATAAATTTAGAGTTAATGGTACATCCGTCCCATTAGCAATGGATAATCCTCAATTCTATTTAACGATTGGTCCAGTTGTTCAAATTGTTACAATTGTATATAATTCAAATAATTCACAATCATACCTAGTTTATAATAGTAGTGGTATTAATTTATCTGATTATCAATTTGGTGGTGATATTGATGGAACATTTAACAATTCATTAATTAAACAAGATCAATATTTTGAAATTGATAGTATAGTTGCATGTGGATGGGATATTGAAGTAGCAATGAAATTTACAACACCAATTGAAAATGGAGGAAAGTTTTTCACAAATAATGGAATGGAAATGATGAAAAGGGAATATGAGATACATTGGAATGATACTCATTTATCAAATGAAATTACAGGTAATTTCTATCCTGTAGTTAATCAAGGTTACATATCTGATCAAACAAATCAATTAACAATTCTAACTAAACAAACTGTTGGTGCAAGTTCACAAACCCCAGGGGAATTTGAATTATTACTTATACGTAGATCAAATTACACACAATGGAGTATACATGAACCAATGAATGATACTTCAAATCCATTAATTACAGTACGTGTATTGTTTAATGATCCAATTTATAATGAATTAATTAGAACACCTCATTCTATATTATTTGAAAATCCATTATTACCAGTTTACTCAAATATTAATTCAAATGAAGTACCATTGGACAAGTATACTCAAATTTATAATACATTATCCAAACCATTACAATCATCATTCCCATATAATTTACATTTAGTTACATTCACTAAACAATGGATTGATTCACCATCAATAATTATGAGATTATTAAATATTTATGAAGTTGGTCAATCGGTAGACTATTCAACACAAGTAAACTTTTCAATGAATAATTTCCTCACTCATTATAATATTACTGATATATTTGAAACAACATTATCTGCAAATACAGTTTTAAATCAATTTTCTGATCATTCAAGTAATTTAATTATTTCTTTAAATCCTCTACAATTAAAAACATTTTTATTAACTTTATCTCCAAAATAAATAATTATTAAAAAAAATAACACATTTGTAAAAAAAATAACACATTTGTAAAAAAAATAATAATAAACAATAAATTATTCATATATATAACGTAATATTCGAATTCAAAGTGTGTTTTTTTTTTTGTTTTTTTTTTTGTTTTTTTTTTATTTTTTTGTTTTTTTTTATATTCGAATTACAAATTTGTAATTGCTAATTATTAGAATGGGTATTAATAATGAAACTATTGAAATTAGG
>JABXES010000148.1:0-10490 GCA_013375695.1 Dictyostelium brefeldianum
TTAACAAAATAAAAAAAAAATAAAACAATTTTTTTTTTTCCAAAAAAAAAAAACCCCCTTTTAAAAAAAAAAAAAAAAAAAAAAAAAAATTTCCCCCCAAAAAAAAAAAAAAAAAAAAAAATTTTTTTCATTTTTTAATTAATTTTTATAACAACCACATATAAAAAAAACACACCCACAATTTTTATAAAAAATAGAGAGAAATTTTTATATATTAGTTTTTGGAAGTTCTTCCAAATTTTTCTCATATTAATTTTTTTTAGTGTTTAAATTAAATTTTTTTTTTTTTAAAATACACGATTTCACACACAAACACACTTTTTTTTTTTTTCAAAAAAGATTTAATTAGCAATCAAAACGATCAAATGATTTGCATATGAAAATAAAATAATTATAAAATCACTCAATACGCACATACACACAATCATATATACACTCATAAATATATAATATCAATTATGTCAAACATTAAAAATAAAAATAGATCAACTAAAACAAGTATGTATATTACTATAATTATATATCACTATAATTATATATCACTTCACCATTTTTAATAAGATTTCAAAAAACTAATTTTTCATTTTTTTTCAAATTTTATTCAAAAAAAACAAAAAAAAAAAAACATATAACGTTATTTTTATGATATATTAAAAAATGAAAGGCGCATCAAATTTAGAACAAGAAGATACATCAACACAAGCACAACCATTAGGAGGTGCAAGAAGAAAACAACCAGATACAGATGACCAATTACAACAACAAGCATTAAAGAAATTTAGAAATGATAATATCAATACAGACGACACCAATACAAACAATAATAGTAACACTAGCAACTATAACAATAACAATACCAACAACAATACAAACAACAACAATTCCAACAATAATATAAAGAAATCATTTGATCAAAATTATTATATTGATTTAATAGAAGGTGAAGAAGAATCAGAAAATAAGATTAAAATTATAAAATCAATGTTAACTGTATTTAAAAGTAGTGTTGGTAATGAACCTGATAAATGTGCATTTGTATCATTATTAGTTATTGGTAAAAGATATCCAGCGTTATTTTCTAGTTATGAATTATTAGAACCTTTATTATCACTTTTGAAAAAAGATCCAACTCATGTTCAAAAAAAGAATAACCTTTTATCAATATTAGCAAGTAATCTATTAATGGCAGGTTATGAACCAATTCAAGATTGGCCAGTATATTTATTCTGTGCTTATCTAGATGATGTAGTTGGTGATAGGTATTGGGTAGAGGATCAATATTGTAAACATTTTGTAAATAATTTAATAACCGGTTTCCCTCAAAATAAAGTACCACCACCAAACACTGCAACTATAGTACAACCACCAACAACTGTAAATAAACAACAAACAACACCTGTAAAAAAGACATCAACAACTACCACCACATCAACGACCACAACACAATCAAATACAGAAGAATCATCAATAGATACAGTATTAGGAGAAGAAATCGATCAATTATTAAGTACAACAACAACAACAACAACACCAATAATTAAAAATAGATTTACACAATGTACAAATGAAATTATAAAATATATATTACATATGATAAAGACATATATTACATCACAAAATCAAAGAGCATTTATAAAGTTATTATCATTGACAGTTGGTTTCAAAGAATCAAGATTGGAAGGATCACAAATATTAGAAACATTATTATCCAATGCAAATGTATTTAGATTTGCAAAAGAGTATTTAGCAATATTACTAGCAGCAACAACAGAATCAACAATGGAAGATATTAAAACCGTTCAAAATTTATTAAAGATAACAGTATCATCACACATTGATATAACATCAACACTATTGGTAAACAATCCAATTTATCCAGCAATAGCATTACATCAAGCAATTGAATTGGAATTGGATACAACTTCATCAAACGCAACAAAGAATGCAACTAAATCAAAGTTACCTGCCATTTTCAAATTTTTACCAAATAATCGTGGTGAAGAAGAATTGGCATTGATATTAAAAGATTTTGCAGCTAGAGATGATCCATCGAAATTACCACATGTTAAAGTAATAATTAGAAGAGTATTTAAAAGTTTAACATCGTTAAATGTATATCATCTTTGTGAACAATTAACAACTATCACTCAACGGGATGAACAAGTTTATTTATTAGTTAATGGTAGTGGCAATGGTGGCGGTAACAATGGTAATAGTGGTCCGACACCACCAATTACAAGAGAAAGATGGGTATTAAATATAATTCAAATGATAACACAAATATTGTTTATTGTACCAAGTATGCCAGATTATGCAAATAGAGATCAAAATGGTATGAGAATGATGATGTCAGCAATTCAATCATGTAGTGTTGGTTGGTTATATAGGTTACTTTGTATTGGTATATTATCATCATCAGATACTCTTTCATTGATTACCAAAGTATTGATATTTGAACCATTGGGATCATTTTTTTTACCACCATCATTACCAGCAGTTGAATCTGATAGAAATGCATATCGTATATTATATACAGAAGTACCAGTTCAAGAAAATGTATTTGATATACTCTTACTCAATATTGCCAATGAATATCGTACTGAAAAAAGAATTGTATTGGATATTTGTGATGTACTACTTAAACGTGCAATTTCAATTGCTTCTAAATTTGCCATTTCCATACCACTTACCAAAGTAACATTTGCAGAACAAATTATAATGTTGTCAAAAATTGAAAATTTACAAATGGAACCACATTTATCATACACCAATTTATTTTGGCAATCATCAGTGTTGGCATGTCTTTTAATTTGTTTGTCACCTTCCATTATTGGTTCATACTATTGGAATAATTGTCCAACCATTAGAATACTCATTGAAATGATTATAACAAGATCATGGAAATTTCCACCATACATTCCAAAAAGTATTGGTAACAGTTACTATTTCACACAAATTGAACAAGCAGCTAGAATTGAGGAGAAAAAGATATTACTTAGAATACCACAATTATCAGATATTGATTTCATGATATTGGATATCAAAGGATCAATTAGACAACCACCAGATGAAATAATTGAAAGATTACAAAAAATGGATAATGAATATCATTTAGGTTTCATTTTATGTAATTGTCGTTCACCAGATTTCCTTTTGGATATAATGTCAAATCAAGATTCAAAACAATCTATGATGTGGTTAAACCCTATCATTCACAATGATCCGAAAACACTTGATATATTACCACCAATTTGTATATCTGAAATATTATTATCAACTCAAACTATTGATCAAACAAGTGTCAATCAACAACAACAACAACAAAATAGTATTGCACCAAGAGTATTAAATAGAATGTCATTGTTTTTCAATTCAACTTCACCTTTACCAACTTTGGAAATATTAAATTTCTTTTTCACTCTCCTTTGTTCTGAAAATCCAGTAATTAGAACATTGGCTAAAAAATCATTATCAATGTTGGTGCCAAATCCAAAATTAATTACATCAAATAATTCAAATGGTTCATTAAAATCATCAATGGATAAAATTAAAACTGGTACTTCTTCGCCTGGTATTTTAAATGGTTCAACTGGTATTTCAGCAGCAGGATCATCAACAACAGTAGCAGATGGTAGTGGTAATGGTAGTAGTTGTTCATTTATTACAGAAGAATTTCAATGGCTATTAAAATTAAATAATTTATTATGGTTTGAAGAATCACAAGAAATTGTAATATCAGCATTAAAGAAAGCAATTCAAGTTGAAACCGATATTGGGTCAATTAGATCATATCTTCAATATTTAGTAAATAATCAATCAACTCCATACGATGCATCATTTCCAATTGATTTATCACATTTAATTTTGAATCGTAGTGTAATTGCAAATTACTTGTTAACTAGCGATATATCAATATTGATATTCAATACATTTCAACATACACTTGAACAACCACAACAAAATGAATTGGCTAATTTATTATCTTCTCATAATTCAATTCAAAAATCATCTCAAAAATGGATTACTATAAAGTCGTCGTCAACATCATCACCAGTAATTTATTTACCAAGAATTGTATTAGATTCAATTATTTATTGTATTTCATCAAGTGATAGTGATAATCGACAAATTCAATCAATAATCCAATTATTATTTCCAACTAGCGGCAGTGGTAGTGGTGAAGATTTATCAATTGTAAATGAATTTTATGAATTTGAAAATGAAAAACAACAAGAACCAATTTTAAAGAATATTGTGTTGGTTAAAAGAGTACTTCAATCATCAATTAAACAACTTGTATCAATTGCATTGAAATCATCTACTGGTTTATTTGAAAAGGTTACAGATTATATTGATTATTTATTTTCTGAAGGTATTGAAATGTCATCAGTTTCAAGATCAATGGTATTAGAAATATTAGATTCCAAAATACCTGAAATTAAATCATTTTCATTCCTCACCGATAATAATCAATCAACACTATTAAACAAATTACAAACCTTAAAATTATTTATAAATCAATCAAATCAACCTCAACAACATGGTAACCAATTTTTACAATTTTTAGAATCATTAATAGTTGAAAAAGATATGAAAATTAAAGAAGAGGAACAAGTTAAATCATCATCATCAACAGCAACTTCATTATTTGATGAGTTTTTAAATCAAGAAAATCATGGAGATGACCAATCTATGAAATTGGATATTGATTTTAAAGCATCAATTAAAGATCAATTTTTAAATACCAACAACAACAATTCAACTTTTAATATTACACCACTTTTAAAAATTGAAGAAAATGTACAATTCACTCAAGTAGTTGATAGTTTAACAAATACAACCAGTCAACAACCAATTAATATTCCATTTTCAATATCAGTAATTAGAATATTAAGAAATAATAATCAACAACAATCAACTAAATCAATTGATTCATTATTAAATATTATTTCAAGAAATTCAAAAATTAAATTAATCAAATCTTCAACAACTAGTACAGATGATAAAGTATTTGATATTTGTAAAGAATGGGAACGTTTTGTAAATATTGAATCGTTTACTATGGCCGGATCATTTAATGGTATTGATATAATATCAAGATTAATTGGTATAAGTAAACAATGTACAGTTGTAGTTGGTGATACACATAAATTGGGTGAAATTTTTAAATCAATGGTGAAATTATTCATTAATTTTGATTGTAAATTATTGGAAGAATTTATTGGTAGATTATTTAGTAAACTTTACAAATCTTCCTCCTCTTCAACCACTAGTGAAAATTCATTAACAATTGTATTATTCAATTGTTTGGTATCATTATTATCAGAATTTGGTTCACAAATTGATAAAAAACATTCATTGGGTATATTATTAGATTGGATGGTATTATTTGTTCAACAATTTGTATTAAAGAATATTGGTAATGGTGGTAGTAGTGATGGTAATTCAATTAATTTAAAACAAATTTACTTTTTATTATTTGGAAAAGATAGTTTTAAATTTTCAACATTATTACATTCTCATTTTATTCATAATTCAACATGGAAGAATTTAAAAATTATGATGCAATGGTTATTTACAAAACAACAACAACAACAAGATATTATGACTACTGTTGATCCAACATTAGTATTAGGATTCATTAATGCATATCATCAACATCCAAGATCATCCGCTCCATATTATAGTGCTTCAAATACTGTTACAACCGCTTCATCGAAAAGTGTTACAAATATGAGTACTATAATGGACTCTATGGTTATGCATTACCTTTCTCCATCTACAATTAGAATATTATCAGATTACATTACAAAAGAAATTGATGTTGTTAAACAATCAACAACATCATTGGTATCTAGTGGTGGTTCAAATTATCCTTCAAATAAATTATTAAATAGAATGAATTTATTAATATCATCAGCAATGATATCAAGAGAGAATTTAATTTCATTGATACTTCATCTTTCAAATCAATATACAAAATCAACTTCATCTGCAATTGTTATTAAACAAATTTATTTTGCATTTCCATCAATTTTAAAATCTATTATTACAAATTATTCACCAAGTTTAGTTGCACCTTATAATAATAATAATATATTACAGCAACAATCACAACAACAACAGTCATCTGATAAACAATCAAATAATAGTAACACCAACAATAATAATAGTACAAATAATAATATTATAATGATTAATCATCAAACAACACCAACCACTCAATTGGATATTATATTACATCGTGTAATTTTAAAGATATCAGACATGACAAGTGAAAATAGAAATTCAGGATTCATTATAATTAGAAAACTTGCAATATTACATCCAGAATTGGTAACACTTCATTTACCAAGTATTTATTCATTGTTATCTGGTAGATCTGATACACCACTTGTTCAATTACTCAGTAGAAATTATCATCATTTATTCTATCAAGTATTGGATTTATTGGATATACTTAGACCAATTGTATTTAATAGTCAATCGTTAGTGCCAATACTCAAAGAATACTTTTCATTGTTTTCTGCAAATTGTACAAGTAGAATCATTGATTTCATACCGATCGTATCGAAATTTTGTGATTTCCTCTATGCATTCACAAGTAATTATCAAAATTTAGATTTGTTAATCAGTAACAAAGATACATTGAAATCATTATCAATGTTTTATCCAAATGCTGATCCATTATTATTAAGAATTAAACCAAATCAAATATCATCATCATTTTTATCATCATCTTATTTATCTTCATTATTATCGATTGATACTGGCAGTGGTGGCAATGGTAGCGGTGGTGGTAATCAACAATCATTGTCAAATGTTAATCCATTAGAATCAATTAAATCAAAATTATATTTAAATGATAGTAATGATAAATTAATTAAACAATTGGAAGATGTATTAAAGACCACACAAAATTTACCTGGTTATCTTGGATGTTTAAAGAATGAATTGCTTTCATTAATCCAATCAGATTATTCAAACGTTAGATCCATTGCATACTTTTTAATTCAAAGATACATTCAATATTGCCCACAAGATGTTGAATCAATGATGGATAGATATTTATGTTGTTTTAAACATTGGAATCCAGATGTAATTAAAGATGCAATTCAACATTCTTCAGATTTCTATTCACTTTCAAATGATCGTTCCGAATATTTAATTGAACAAATTTTAATTTATGGCGGTAAAGATTCAATATCTGATATTATAAAATTAGTTAATCCATTTAGTAGAATATTTTATTAATCAACAACAATAACAACGTACACACCAAATGGTAACACAGCAAATAAATTAAAAATAAAATAAAATTATAAAAATAAATCATCACAAAGGGGGCATGTATCAATTCTTTTAAAAATAAAATTGATGCTTTTTTGGTTGTTTTTTACAATAAACGGCAAAAGTTGTTTTTTTTTAAAATTAAAAAGTTTATAATAATTTATTTTAATTGAAATAAGAAACATCATTAAAATGAATTACTAGTTGTTGTTTTAATAATATATGAACTGATTTTAAACAATTTGTTTTAAATGATAATAATTTTGGTATTGTTTTTAAATATTCTAAACCAAGATTATAATAATGTAATATTGATTGTTTATCATGACTAATTAAATTTTTAAATTTGTAATAAAATAAATTTAAACAACTGATGGATTTGATTTTGGTGATCTTGATATAAACTGTTTTGATTCATTTAATAATAATCAAATAATGTTTGATTTGATTTAAATGTATTTGAAATTGAATCTAAATACCAAATAATTGAAAATGATAAATAGGTAAATGGATCTTTTAATTTGTTATTACCAGAATTTTCAATTAAATATTTGGTTGAATATTTAAATTGTTTTTCAAATAAATTGAAAGATCGGAACTATATCTAATAAATATACATTGATAATATTTAAGTACTGCCAATTCCAATGGTGGTATATTATCTTGAGTTTCAATAAAATATTGAACCATTGTTGATATTGGTAATTCAATTGTAAATCTATTTAAACCTAACATACAAATAAATAAATCCAAATTACCACTATTGTTTCTAGAGTCCATAAATATTACTGAAATGAGTTGATTAATTAAATGTAATTTTGTTGATGGTAATCTAATTAGGAAAAACATATCCATATCTTTAAATGCATTTGCCAATGGTTTAATAATTTTTAATTTTTCATTGTTTCAGCTATTAGTTGATTAAATTGATTTATAAATTTAATAATATTTAAATGAGTTGAATACATTGAAAAAATAAATGGATATTTTGTTGTTTTATCCATTGCTATTATTTTAACTTGATTTAAATCTAATTGATGATTTGATTGTTCTTGATCATACTCTTTGAAATTATCAGCAATGCTTGCATAATATGATGATTTTACAAAATGATTTGTTGGATCATTTAAAAATTTTAAATTATTAATATTATGTTTATCATCTGTAAACCATATAATTAATTGATTATAACAAACTGAATCTTTTAATAATGCTCCTTCTTTCCAAATTGGTTTTGATTTGTTAAATTTTTTTACTTCATTTACATATAAAATACCCAATAATGCAAATACACTACCATTATTTGTAATATGAAGATAATCTTTATATAATCTAGTTTGTTTAACACCCAGTTTTAAATAATATTTTGCTTTACTAATGTCAATTGGTTCACCTAATAATCCATTTTTATAAATTCTACCCAATTCTGCGTATATTCCTGAAATTTCTTGACCATTTTCATATAATGAACCATTTAAATATAATGATAAAATAAAACTATCTTGAAGAAGCACTGGATTTAGGTTTATATTATTACCATAAACGGCTAATGATGTACACATTTTAGCAAGATATAGATACGCACCAGGTAATGCACAATTTTCACCAATACACATTGAACAATATTCAACTGCTAAATTGTAATTAACTGCATAATATTCTTTTCTTGCTAATTGAATTAAAACTTTTTGTGATTCCATTGCAAAATCTTTATGATTTTCATCAAGGTCATCATTTTGAAGTGTGATCCCTCTTTTTTTTAAATAACTTTTTGTGATTTGTTGTTGTACATTTTAATTCAATTTGTATTCTATTTTGTAATTTTAATTCAAATTCTTTGATTTCATTGGATTCTGGATTTAAATGTTGTGAAACATTTGTTAAAAATTGAGTGAATTCACCAGATTTATCCAAACGTTGTCTATTATTATCACATACTTTTGCGTATGTTAAATATGGTCTCCACCAACTGGGTCTATAATAAAGTGATTTTTCAACATTTATTATTGCGCTATTGCCACTAATATTTTCTCCAATTTTGAAATATATTACTGATAAATTTGAATATAGTATACTCTTTGTTAAATATGATAAACCTTGAATATCTAATGCTGCTTGAAAATGTGAAAGTGCTATTTGATAATTTCCATTTTTAAATTCCAGATTACCAATTTCTCTTAATTTATTTGATTCAATATCTGTTTTTGATGAATATTGTGGTGTATCTTGTAGTGTATTTAGTATATATACAATTTCATTTTTAATATTTAGTTTGAATGAACTTTTTGGTAAATGTGTTGTAAAATTGTTGTTTTTTTTCATTTCTTTAATTAATGCATCCAATTTAATTGTTAAATCTTTAATTTCTTGTAAATTAACTCTTGATTTATAAACACTATTTTGTGAATATTTATCTAAAATATATAGTGGAGGGTGTGTTAGAATCATTTGATAAAGGTGATTTAATGTGTACGTGTGTGTGTGTGTGTTTGTTTGTTTGTGTGTATTTGTACTTACAACTATTTAAATTGATTTGAAATTGTTTTAATTAATTTATCTTGTGTTGTGATTTCATTTATATTTAATAGTTTGTAATTTGATAATAAGAGAATATCAGATAGTGTTGAAAAAGATAAATGTTCAATCTTTCCTTTTTCAATGAACTCACTTTCATCATCCAATACAAATTTATTTTTTATTTTGCTTGTATATAAATCAATTAAAAGTGATCCATGAGCTGGGTTTGATTTCCATAATTGAAATTCACTTTCAATGTAATACCGATATTTAAATATTATTAATAATCTGTCTTTTATTAATGATTCAAATAAACAATTGATTTTAAAATAGTTTATTAATGATTCTTCTATTGTGTCATATTTGTTTGATTGTTGAACGCGTTTATGTTGATTTTATAAAAATTGCGCTTTTTTTAAAATTTTTATTATTTTTTTTTAAATATAATTTATAAACTTATTATGATACTTTCAACCAACCTACTTTGCAAATCTTAACCGATATCTCCCAAATCACCTTTTTTCACATAAAAAAATAAATATCATTTTTAGATTTTTTTTTTTTTTAAATGGTTTTTTTTTTTTTTTTTTTTTTAAAAAAAATTTGGTTTTTTTTTTAAAAACCCCCCCCAGGAGAGGGGTGGGGTGGGGGGAGGGGGGGTGGTTGGTGAAAAATAATTGGGG
>JABXES010000150.1:0-10482 GCA_013375695.1 Dictyostelium brefeldianum
TTTCTTGTTAGTGTTAGACTTGGAGTTGCATTACGAGTTTGTGTTGGAGTTGGTGTTGGAGTTTCTGTTTGAGTTGGTGTTGTAGTTGTTGTTACTGGTGGATGAGTGAAAACAATTGATTTTGTTTAATAAATATTACAAGATATTGTTTGATAAAATGACCTATTTACACAATTAATACCAAGTGAATTAATATCCATTTCACATGTTAATGAACTATAAAAATATTTTAATTCCATTATTTAATTCTCAATACTGAATGAATAAGTATAATAGTTGAATAAACTTGATGTTGGATTAATTGATTGTTTGATGTTGCAAGAAGTTGTTGTGGTGACAATAATAATAATGGTGATGGTGGTTAATTGGAAGATATCATATAGTCCAACCAATTTCTGTAATCTTTTTAAAACCAACACTCATTACAATTTTCTTTGTTGTAAATGCATTAAAATCATCTGTTTATACCAGCAGTATAAACAGATGATTTTAAAATTGTCAATGCTTGTTTAAACTAAAATTGCTATTGTTAAAAATGCCAATGCTGCTGAAACTGCAATTAATAATGTTACCAATGCAGTTAAAATATAATGATTATGATGACGATGTTGAACTGGATTCAGATAATGAAAGTGAATGAATAAATTTATATAAATTTTGCATATAAATTAATATGAAAAAAAATCCTTACAAAATTTAAAGTATAAAAAATTAACTGATATCTCGATCGAGAAAAAAAGGTTGTCTCAAAAAAAAAAAAATTATTCACTTTTTATTTTTGTATTTGATGTTCATCACCAAATTCTATAAATAATCCAAATGACATAATTAAATAATTTTTTAATTCTTCAATCGTTGTTGTGGTTGTGGTTGTTGTTGCCATTTCTTTCAATTACTTAATGTAATAATTTTAATTGTTTTAATTTAATCCTTTATATTCAGTTGGTGTTGACAACCTTGCTGTTGTTCTTGTTCTTGCCATGTACACATATGTTTAAACATATTAAATAATTATTATATTGCAATACACAATTAAGTTTAAAAAAGGAAAGATTTTTTTATTTTATTTTTTATGGTAATATTTAAACAAGGTTTATTATCAATTTACAATTGGTACCATTATAAATCAATTACCCATTTTAAATATTTTAAATCATCATTTGATTTTAATAAATTGACAGATTTATTTGAGAAATCTTGTATTTGAATTGTGCCAATTTCATAATAATATTGAACAATTGTGAAACGACCACTTTCTAATAATGAAAGGATTAAAGATGGTGTAAATTTAAATAATTGTGGAATATGTTTTAAAAGTAATTCTGAATATTCATACCCATTCTTTTCAACACCAACAAAAAAGAAATCCAATCCTCTACATTTTCTTTTTTTGCCAGTTGTTGAAGGGTTATTGTTTGGATTTTCCAATTCTGTTTTAAAATGATTGTAAGTAATTGAATAATGATTTTCAAACATGTATTTTAAAAATGAGGTACTGTGATAATCTAAAAATGATTCTAAATTATCCTTTTGATTAAATGATTCAATTGTTTCTGTTGGATAAATTGAAAATAATTTTTCAATAATGTCAATTCTTTCACCTTCTATAGCACCTTCAATAAACCATGTTATTCCTTTTCCAACTTTATCAAATGAAATGAATTCTTCCAATTTATCTGAATCTGCAATTAAAATTGAGTCACTAAATTCCAAATCCTCAAAACAACCATCTTCTGATTTATTTGTTATTTCTAAATATATATCCAATTCACCAATTACTAAAATATATAACCCAAATTGTTGAGATATTAATAAATTATCATCCAAGTTTTCTTCTTTTTCGTCTTGGTCTTCTTCTTCTTCTTCTGGATATTCACTTTTTGAATCAATATCTACAATTTGATCTTTGGATTTTAATGGTTTCTTTCTTGTAAATGCTACCAAAATTGTTTTTAAATCATTACAATTGTAAATGAAATCAAATTGTAATTGTGGTTGTGTAACATCAAATTGTCTGCTTATAGCATCAAATTTTTCAGTGTTACCTTGATAACCCCACATTGATATTAAAGTATCAATACCTCTACCAAATTTATCTGAATTTGTCAAAACATTTGATAACTTTTTACTTTTTAAATGTACCCAATAAAATAAATGAAATATTTGGTTATTATTGAATAACATTTGATTTGTGATACCAATTGAGTTATAAATATTATGAATTTCAATTAAATGATACATTTCAATACCAATTGATTGTAATAAACATTTATATAAATGAAAATAAATGTATTGAATTGATAAATTTGATTCTGGTAATGGTAATACTTTGATTAATAATAATAACATTTCTTTAATATCTTGATATTTAAATTTTGATTGAAATGTACCACGAGTAATATCATATGAAAATTGAGTACTTTCATTCATTATAATCGTTTCAATATCTGATATTGATATATTAAAATTTGGTAAATTTAATATCATTTCAACTGATTTGAAATTTAATTTGTAAATTGAATTTAAAAGGTAACCCATTGATAAAAATGAATTAAATATAAAATTTGAATATTGATTTTCAAATTTAAATTCAATAATTGGTGATGTAGTGGAGGTAGTTGATGTTGATGTATCAGTTGAATCTTCTAATGTTTCTTTTAGTGTAATTGTTATTGAACGTTTTAAATAATCAAATGTTGAAAATGTAAAACATTTAAAATTATTATTATTTAAATGATTGAGGAATGTATTTCTAGTTTCTTGATCATTATAAAATTTAGATTGTAAAATTTGATCTCTTTCAACTATGGAGAATGTTTCTTTTTGAAATTTAGGAAAATTAAAAGCTCGACGATATGTCTGGACAACTACAGCACCAATAACATCTCTACCAATATTTAATGATGGTACCAATCCAATAAAATGATTAATTTCTTGAATATCACAATTTAAAATTGATTTTAAAAATAATGATTTGTAAATGGAATGTCTATCATTCAAATATGGAATTGTTAATGTTGGTATGGTGGTTGACTCTCCATCTAATTGAGCATCCTTCTTTTTTATATTTTCTGACAATGTTGAAAATGAATCATAGATTTTATACAATTTATCTTGAAAATATTGAGCAATTTGAAATGATCCAAAGTTGTATGATTTTGGAACTTCTGGTAACTCTGTAGTATATTGATATGATGGAATATCTACTTCTGTAGTTTCGAGTAAATTCTTTTTATAACGAGGTATTAATAATATATTTGCAGGAACCAATTGATAAAATTCTTTATTTTCCAAAATGAAATCTACCAATTCTTTACTATCAATACACATAAAAAATGGATTTACGTAAACATAATCTATTGGTGACATATTGGCTTTACAATGACCAATTAACCATTTATATTTATCCAATGGTAATGGTGGTAGTTTTAAATCTTGAATCTTTTCACCATTTATATCATATAAATTTCTTGATTGATCAAATAGTTTAATATATTCTTTAAATGCTTTTGAAATGTTTGAATCTATAGTATCCTTTGTAGGTAACAAATCACCTACAATTTTAAATAACTCCAACATTGCCTCCAATGATGTACCACCAATAATGTTACCAGATATAATTTGAAACAATGCTCCATCAATAAATGTACTACCAAAATTAATATCAGTTTGATTGTAATATAATGTAAGGAATTGTAAAAATTGATCTTTTGGTGTACTTGATCTAATATTTAAAGAATTTGGTGTGTACTTTCTTGTATTATTTTCAAAGAATTTTACATTAATTAAATATTTTAACCCATCTACACTATAATAAAATTGAGTGTATGACCAAAGTGATGAATTGAATTTGGTATTTGGATTTGAAGATTGAGTTGGTATAATTATATCACCATTATAACATTCTAAATATTCAAAATATACACTATGAATTAACCAATTTGCACCTTCTTGAATTGCCAATCTAATTAATTGTTGTTCTTTATCTTTTACATTTGAAATTTCATTAATCTTTTCCAACTTTTCAATTATTCTTTCTTGACTAACCAATTCAATTACATCTAAATTTTCAGATATATTATTGTTTCTTTGATATATATTATACTCTAAAAATAATCCAAATGACAATAATAAATAATTTTTTAATTCTTCAATCGTTGTTGTGCTTGTAGTTGTTGCTAAACCATTACTTTCAATTACTTTATTTAATAAATTTAATTTTCTTAATTTATTAAATCCTATATAATTTATTGGTGTTGTTTTTCTTGCTGTTGATTTTGTTCTTGCCATTTACGTGTGTGTAAATATGACTATTATTTGTTATACAAACATGCACGAATTGTTTAAAAAATTGAAAAAAAGTTTGATTTTTGTCAAAAAAAAAAAATAAAACAGATATTTTTATTTGAATTTAATTATTTTTAATTAAAACCGATTAATTTATTTATTTAAAAAAAAACAGTTGTACTATTATAAATCAACTACCCATTTTAAATATTTTAAATCACGATGAGATTTCAAAAATTCAATAGCGTCAATTGAGAAATCATGTTTTTGAATTGTGCCAACTTCATAATAATATTGAATTAATGGGAAATTATTTCTATTGGTATCTGTTAATAGTTGAAGGATTAAAGGTGGTGTAAATTTAAATAATTGTGGAATATGTTTTAAAAGTAATTCACAATAATCAAAACCACTACTAAAAATGCTACGAAAAAATGGTGATGATATTTCATCTTTTTTTCTTTTACCCCCGCCAGTTGATGTTGAATTAGTTGTTGATAAATTCGAATCATTTTTCATTTGTTTTTCGAAATGATTGTAAATAATTGAATAATGATTTTGAAACATATATTTTAAAAATGGGATACTGTGATAATATAACAATTCTTCTAAATTGTTATATTGATAAAATGATGCAATTGTTTCTGTTGGATAAATTGACAATAATTTTTCAATGATGTCAATTCTATCATTTTCTATTGCACCTTCAATAAAGAATTCTACTGTTTTTCTAACATTACCCAATGAAATGAATTCTTCCAATTTATTTGAATCTGCAATAGTAATTGAAATATCAAAATCAAGTCGATTGAGCCAGTTTTCTTCAGATTCTTCTTTTAAATGTTGTTTTGTAATTTCCAAATATAAATCCAATTCTCCAACATCAAATAGATATGGTCCAAAACCTTCGTAAATTAATGAATTTTCGGATTCTTCATCTTCTTTTTCTTCATCAACAGCAACAGGTCCGAAACTAAATGATGTTTGTTTCTTACGATTCTTTTTTCTTTTAATAAATGCTATCAATATTGTTTTGATATCATTGTGACTATAATTGTAAATGAAATCAAATTGTAATTGTGGTTGAGGTATATCTAATTGTGTAAATACACCATCTGATTTTTCAATACTGTTATAATAACCCCAAGATGAAAGTAAATTATATAAATGATTTCTACCAAATGTATCCGAACACGTTAAAACTCTTGATAATTTCTTATTCTTTAAATGAATCCAATAAAATAAATGAAATAGTTTATTATCTTTGAATAACAGTTCATTTGTGATACCAATTGAGTTATAAATATTATGAATTTCAATTAAATGATTCATTTCAATACCAATTGATTGTAATAAACATTTATATAAATGAAAATAAATGTATTGAATTGATAAATTTGATTCTGGTAATGGTAATACTTTGATTAATAATAATAACATTTCTTTAATATCTTGATATTTAAATTTTGATTGATATGTACCATAAGTAATATCAAATGAAAATTGAGTAGTATCATTCATTATAATTGTTTCAATATCTGATATTGATATATTAAAATTTGGTAAATTTAATATCATTTCAACTGATTTAAAATTTAATTTATAAATTGAATTTAAAAGGTAATCCATTGATAAATATGAATTTAACACAAAATTTGAATATTGATTTTCAAATTTAAATTCGTTAATTGGTGATGTGGAGGCTGGTGTCGACGTTGATTCTTCAGTTGATGAAGTTGGATCAATTGTTATTGAACGTTTTAAATAATCAAATGTTGAATATGTAAAACATTTAAAATTATTATTATTTAAATGATTGAGGAATGTATTTCTAGATTCTTGATCATTGTAAAATTTAGATTGTAAAATTTGATCTCTTTCATCTTTGGTGAATATATCTTTTTGAATTTGCTGGAAATTATTTGAACGATATTTTTTCTGTAAAGGTTTTGGTGGAGCGATATCTCTTTTAAAATTTAATGTTGGTATCAATCCAATAAAATGATTCATTTCTTGAATATCACAATTTAAAATTGATTTAAAAAATAATGATTTGTAAAATAATTGTCTATCATTTGAGTGTGTAGTTGGTCCATTGTATTTATCTTTTGATAATGTTGATTGAATAATTTTAAATAATTCATCACGAAAATATTTAGCAATTTCAAATGATCCAAAGTTGATTTTTGATGATTCTTTTATATTGAAATGGATTGGTTGTGGACGCAGGATGTCACCCAATAGGAAAAATTCTTTATTATTTAAAATGAAATCTGCTAATTCTTTACTATCAATACACATATATAATGAATTTATTCTACCATATGGATTAACAATACGTGATTTTGATTGTAGAATTACAGAATTACAATGGCCAATTAACCATTTATATTTATCCAATGGTAATTGAGGTAATGGTTTTAAATCTTGAACTAATTCAAAATTTATATCATATACTTCTTTTGATTGATTAAAAAGTTTGATATATCGTTCAAATGCTTTTGGAATAGTTTTATTGAAAGAATCGATTTTATCCTTTGATCTGAGTAAACTGTAAATATCTTTAATTATTTCCAATGTTGATTTTAATGATATACCATCAATAATATTACCAGATATAATTTGAAATAAAAGTATTTCAATAAATGTATTACCATAATCAATTTCAGTTTGACCGAAATATACTTTTAAAAATTGTATAAATTGATCTTTTGATATATTTGGTTTAATATGATAATAGTGAGTGTGTGTTTTTGTACCTTTAATTTTATTATTTATTAAATAGTTTAATCCACCTTGACTAAAATAATATTGAGTGTACATCCAAAGTGATGAATTGAAATTGGAGTTTTTATTTGGTGATTGAGTTGGATAAATTATATCACCATTATAATTCTCTAAATATTCAAAGTATACATTACTTTTTAATGAACCTGATCCTTCCTGAATTACCAATCTAATTAATTGTTGTTCTTTTTCATTAACATCTGAAATTTCATTTATCTTCTCCAACTTTTCAATTATTCTTTCTTGATTAACCAATTCAATTATATCCATAATTTCATCACTTTTTGGATCTAAAAATAATCCAAATGATAATATTAAATAATTCTCTAATTCATCTAATGTATTTGTTGATGTTTTTAATAATTCCAATTGTCTTAATTGATTTAATCCAAAATATTTTGGTAGTGTTGATACTTTAGTTGGTTTTTCAATTTTAACCATAGTTTTGTATGTGTCACAAAACTAAAGGAAAATAAAAAAAAAAAGCTTTTTTATTATGAGTAAATAAATATCTATTGCGCATTACTTTAAAAAAAAAAAAAAATTTGTGGTAGTAATGCACAATAGATATTTATTTATTTAATTTTTAATGATTTATTGTAAATTGATTATTGTTTGTTTATAATGAATAAATTTTGATTTTCAGTTATAAATTTAATCATTTCAATTCTATTTGAAGTGTTTGAACCAGCCATTTGAAATATTTTAGATTTAATTGAATTGTCAAGTAATGGTTGAATGGATAAAAGTGTTTTAACGATATCAACTGTTGAATTTGAAACTGCCCATTTAATAGTCGATTGATAAATTGGTAATACGGTATCAATGAGTAATGGATTAGACTTTAATAAACCAATGAAATAATTGAATGCCACTTCGTTATTACCTTCAACACAATTATTTATAATATTTGATTGTCTTAGATGATTAATCTTTTTTTCAAACATTAATTGAAATATTTCCAATTGTTTACATTGTGCGAAAAACTCTGGTAGCATTGATTCGGTAATTGTAAGATATTGATCAGACTTTAATTTATCTTTTAATAATTCCCATTGTTTATGTTCAACTATCCATTGTAACTCTTTAATATTCTTAAATTTAATTCTGTTTCCTACATAGTAGTGATCAATGCTTGCAAAATTTAATGGACTTTCCATCACATGAAATATATATCTAAATATATACTTATTATGAATTACTTTCCAAAATAATGTTTCAAATTTATCAATGGTGACGACATCACCATCATTTGATAAATTTGGCATAGTTGTATCTGTTTCCGTCATGGTTATAAAAAAAAAAAAAAATGGAAGAAAAAAAAAATCATACTTTTTTTTAGAAGTAAAAAAAATAAATGTGATAGAAAATAATAAAAAGAGAGTAGATTATGTTATATATATGTAATAATAATATTATTATATATGTTATTATTTTATAAATATAAAAAAAGATTTTATAAATTTTATTTTTTAAAAGGTTTTTGGTCTTAAATTTTTTGATGCTTTTTAAAGGAGGAGAGGGGATGGATTGTCGAAATCAATTTAGGCTTTGCTTAAAGATGGGAAATCAGCAGTTGATGGTACTTTTTTCTCTTTATTGTTGGTTTTACGTTGACCTGGTCTTTGGAAACCAGCTGGTTTTAATTCAACTTGGATAAAGTTTTTTTTGGTTTTTTTTTCTTCTTTGGTGGCTTTGCTGTCTCTTGATTTGATGACTTCTCTTTGGATTGGTTCAAATTCATCCCATTGAGCATTGTTTGTTTCACCTTCACCTGCAACACGGAGTTTTGGTGCATTGGTAGCAACAGATTGTGATTGTAATTGTTTAAGATGTTCACCTAAAGTGATGGTTTTATCTTCAACAGCTGGAACGACTGGTTCTGAAATTGGTTCTTTACCTTCTTCAGCAACTGGTGCAACAGCAGTTTCAGTTGGTTGTTCAGTATCTTTACCCCAGTTACCTTGACCAGCACCACCTTTTTTATTTTCGTTGTGTGGACGACCAGTACCTGATTTACGGTCGAATTGACGGTTACGAATGTTACCTGAAGCATCAGTACGTGGTTGTCTTACGTGATTTTTGCTGTCTCTTTTGGTTGATTGACGTTCTTCTGAACCAACTGCAACACTTGAGTCACCATTAACTTTTTTTGGTTGTCTAACTTGACTGTTCAATTTTGGTGATTTGTCTAATTATTTATTATTTAATTTTATATTAATATTTCATTCATTCTCGTGTTCCGTGTTGTTCGTTGATGATTGATAATTGTTGTTGATCCATATTATATTTCCATAAATAACTATATTGCTATAATTCTCCCTTTTTTATGTTGTATAAATATAATCTGTTTTCAACTAAACCAAAATCATAACTACTATAATCAACTGACTACCTGTATACATCTATAATTTAAAATTTACCTTTGTTATCACCAGTTTTTGGTGCAGAAGTTGATACTTTCTTTGCTGGGACGGCAGCTGGTGCAACAGCAACTGTTTTGGTTGTTGTTTTTTTTTCAACTTCTTCGTCTTCGACAAGTAAATCAAAAAGATTTCTAGACTTTTATTTAAATTTATTTAAATATTAATAATTTGTTTTTTAAAAAAATAAAAATATATAAATAAATAAATAAATAATTTTGATGTGAAATAGTGAAGTGTGTTGTTGAATTATTATTATTATTTTATTATTTTATTATTTATCATATTAATTGCCATTGAAAAAAGTTTAAGAAAAAAAAAAAGTTATCTCTAAAAAAACAGACCAGTATCTCTTTGGTTTGTGTGTGTATGTTTTTTTCAAAAGTTAACTGTTGTAATTTTCAGCATAGATTCCTTCTTTGTTATCAAATGATAACAGTTTTGAAGATAAACAACTTTCAACGAAACATATAATGGTGATCTGGAGATAGATAGTGATGTGATAAAATTTTAAGTGATAGAAAAAAAAGAGTGACACTCTACCATTTTATTTATATGAGTATGAGATTAAAACAAACCGGAAAAATTTTGAAAAATTTTTGCTATAGTCATTCGTGCGTGAGTTTTTTATTTTTTTTTTTTCTTTTTTTCAAATTTTTTTTGCTTTTTAACGATTATTCATTTATTTATTTTAAGTATGATAATTGATTTCTTTAGAAATAACAATAAAATGAAAGTAATAATTAAACATATTTTAACTGAATAAACGTTTTTGAAAAAAAAAATACAAAAAACAATTAAAACACATATAACTAAATAGGAATAATTATGTGCATATTAAAGTGCATTTTGTTTGATTTATCAAAAGCAACGAAAAGGTTTTTTTTTTTTTTTTTTATAAAACAAATTATTTTAATTTTAATTGTTTAATTATTTACTTTTTTTTAAAAATCTCCAATGATAATATTTCAAAATAGGAATAATT
>JABXES010000154.1:0-10475 GCA_013375695.1 Dictyostelium brefeldianum
GATTATCATAATTTGTGTGTTTTAATTTTTCTATTTTTTTTTTTTTTTTTTTTTTTTTTTTTTTTTATTTTATTATTTTTCAACACTCAGTAATATTAATTATTAGATTGTATATATAATATGGTTTCACGAAAATTATCACATTTCTTTATATTTACATCCAAATGAATATTTAAATCTTTGTGAAAAAAATATTGGTAGTACTCAATATGATAATGCTATAAATTTGGCAATTCAACAATTAAAAAGTTTAGCCAACCAATACAATCACTCTAATGGGCTGTGGTGGTTGTTCAACATTATAACTTTTATGATAATAGTCAAGAACAACAATATGAAGAACATAGACAACAATATGAAAATAAACAACAGCAATATAAAGATAATAGACAAAAGCAATATGATCTTCATAGTCTTGTTGCAGCAACAATATAAATATCATAGACAAAAATATGAAGATCATGGTCAACCATCTACAGCAACATTATCATTTAATCAACAACAACATGATGATGATGATGAAAAAGATCAATGGTAACCCAATTCGTTTGGTATATGAATATTAAACAGTTGGTTCACTAGATAAGATCATTCATGATCGTTCAATTCAAATAAGCTGGTTAAGAAGACTCAATTGGTTATTAGATATCTCCAATGCATTAGAATATATACACTCAATGGGAATCATTCATTGTGATCTTAAACCAGAGAACATACTTGTCGTTGTTGATACTAATGGTCATGAAACTGCAAAGGTTAGTGATTTTTGTTTATCCATTTTCAATAACAACCAATCAAAGCCAATAAATGGAACACCAATTTATATGGCACCAGAAGATAGTTAAAGATTGTATTGTGAAAAAGCTGATGTATATTCATTTGTACTGTTGCATAGGAAGTATCTGAAAGAAAGATCCTTGTGATGTTCAACTTGTTAGTGATTTATTCATTGAAATATCAGGATTAACCTCAATTTCTTTTGTTGTCTTATTAAAAGTAATAAAGTATAATGTGTACACTTTTATTTAAATTATTTATAAATTGTGATGGTATCATGTGCATGTGGAAATAAATAATTATTTTTTATATTTTTGGTGATTTAAATTTTGAAATTCTGGTGGTATATACCTGAGGTAGGGAGGTGGGTAAGTAGCAAATATATAAAAATGTAAGTACAAAAAAAATGAGTATAATTCCTTATGATATATTTTAAATTTGGAAAAGTGTAGCTGAATGGAATATCGTGATTAATTGAATATTATACTACTGAATATATATATACCTTCCAAATAATAATTATTTGTGTATGACAATTTGTTTATCTTTTGGAAATATTGAAGAAGCTATAATTTAAAGAAATAAAATGTATTGTTCTAAATTGGCAAAGTTGATACTACCTAACCAGAAGCAGCATTACAAACAATTAATTTAATTTTTTAACATTATAAAAGTTTATTTACAAGTCTATTATTTAAAGAGATAAAATGTATTTTTCTAAGTTGGCAAAGTTGATACTACCTAACCCACTTGCAGCATCATATCCAGTTGAGGCTGGGAAACCATATTCACAACAATATGCTCTATTACAGTTGTTGTTACCAGTGGTGACATCATTGAAAACGTTTGGTTGATCAATTGCTGCTTGATATAATAATGGATTTAAGAAACCTAATTGTGGTTTACCTGCAATTAATAATTTATCATTGATTAATGAAATCATACCAGCAAGAGTTGGTGATGAACATGAAGTACCATCAACAGACATGATTGAACATGGACAGTTATCTGAAGTGGCATCTGAAGTGACACCGATTTGATAGTTGTGACCAACGAGGGTAATATCTGGATAAGCTCTGCTTTGTGCATTGAATGAGAATGATGGTGGTAAGTTTGAAGCGGTTTTAAGATAATTTGCAACTGCAGCAGCTTGATAAGATGGTTGAGCTTGAGTGATTGCGAAACCACCACCAGTTGTGATGATTGCACCAGTTTCAGATGAACAAACAATTTCTGGTTGTGAAGTTGAAACAATTTGAGTTGCACCTACAGATGTAACGTATGGTGAACTGGTTGGATAATCTGGTTGGAAAACAGTACCTGCGGTTTGATCAAATGAATAACCAACAATTTTGAAATCGTCACCTGATAATGGTTTTAATGCTGAACATGCACATGAAGAATAGATGTGATAGTTCTTTTGGACGTCTTGTTCGAGTGATACTTTACATTTTGAATTACCTCTGACAAATTGATTGATACCATCAACAATTTTTTGATTTTGTAACATTGCTTGACAATCGTTTGAACCTGAACCCATTGGGAAGAAACATTGGGTACCATTTGATTCAGCAATTGTGAGAGATGGACATGAAGTGGTTGTGTGTGCACATCCACCTAATGGACAATAATGGGCAGTATCAATTGGACAATTACCTGAAGCACCATAGAAAGATGGAGCACCATCATCACCAGCACTAACTAAAACTGAGGTACCTCTTAAACCAATTTTTTGGATTTCAACATTTGTACGTTGAATGTAAACTGAGGAATCAATACCAAGAGTAGTACATGAACTTGTGATTTCACATTGTTCAATTTCGGCCCAACCGTATGAAAGGGAAGCAACTTTTGGAATTGGGTTGTATGCTTGAATAGCAGTAGCCCAATCGAGAATCCATTCACCATTACCTGATGCAAGGAAAAGAGTTGAAACATTGTTACCAACAGCAGTGATATATTGAACGTCTAAATTTGATTCATATTGATCACAACCTTGACCTAAACAATCTTGACCATCAACATTTACTCTAACAGTTGAAGCATCGATATTGTATTGTTTATCGAAATATTCTAATGCACCTTTGGCAAAGAAATCAGTGAATGCACCAATTGATTGAGTGTTTTCAGAGTTTACACCAATTTGACCAGCTGGAACACCATAGAATGATTTGATAACATCTGGTGTAATTAAAACTGATGATGCAGCAACATCACTACGTGATTGTCTCATTGATTCTGACATTCTATTATCTTGAATGAAATCAGTTAAACCTAAAACGAAATCTAATTTTTCATGAACTGAACTTGGGATTGAAGCTTCACCTGAAATTCTAATTCTATGATCAATTGAAATTGATGATTCATAATGAGCAAATTGAGTTTCAAATAATGATGATGCTTTACCAACATTGGTACGTACTTGAATGAAATCAGAGTGAACAATCATTTCTTTCTTTGAAATTTTATTATTTAATAACCAGTTGACAACTACTTGAACATCTGATTTTGATGGTGCAACAATTGAATCAATTTCTTTAGCACTCATAAATTTACCATAACCTGCTGATTTTGGTGTTGAAACTTCCCAAAATTTATCTTCTAATTGTTTTAAATTTTTCTATATAAATAATAAAATATTAATATTTATTCACCGATCGTTTATTATAACTGTTTAATTAATTTGTAATGTATACATACTTGTTTTAACATGATTTTGAAATGAACTGATTCATTTGGATTAGCAATTTTAGTTTGGACGAAAAGACCTGGAGTGGTTGGAACATTACCAACAGTGACACGAGTAACACTAACGGCTGATACTATAGCAATAAAGCAAAGTAATAATACAACGAGGGTTTTGGAAAATCTCATTTTATTATTTATATATATATATATGTTATTGGAGTGGAATATTATTAATGGTTAGAAAAAAAAAAAGATCAGTTTTTATTCTTAAAAAAAAAACCAATTCAAAAAATAATTATTCGTTAAACATTTCTAAAATATCTAAAAAAAACTCTCCACTCAAACCGTTATTTTTTCGTAGCAATAGGTATAATATGAAAAATTGTCATTGTTGACATTAAGCATGTTGAAATTTCTTTCGCATTTTCGAAGAAAGAAATAGGAAAGGAAAGAGATAAAGAATATTCTGGTGGTATCGAAAATTCTTGTTTATTTTTTATTGAGATTTCCTATATATAGATGAAGTTTTAGTCATATGACCATTTTATTTAAAATTTAAACGACCTAATGTTGGTTTGTTATTTTAAAAATTAATGGTCAAAGAATATTTGCTTTGAATATACTCATTTTTTTTTGAAATATTTAAAGAATATTCTTTGTACAACAAACACCAAAAAAAATAAGATTTTAATGATATTTATGATGTCATTATTTTTTAAATTAATGGGTATTTGAATAAAATTTTAAAATTTCTTTAGATTCTTTTTTTGAAAAAATAAAAAATTAAGAAGAAAGATTGTACAAATCTGAATAAATAAAAATATCTAATCGCAATATGTTAATGTTTTTTTTTATAAAAATATAATAACCAACAAATTGTTTGTAATATTTATTTGGTGTACTTTTAAAATACACCATTTATAAAAATTGAAATTGAAATTGAAAAAAAAAAGAAAAAAAAAGTTGTGTGTTGTTTGTTGTTTGGTTGATTGTTTTAACGAGCAAATTTAGCAGTCCATTCTTTTGCTTTTTGATCATGACCAGTTTTATCATTTAATAATTGATCCGCTATTGAATTTACTAAAGGATCATTTGGATTTGGGTCAGTTAAAAGTGATGAAATTGATAATAAAACTTTTCCAATATTTAATGCAGGGCTCCAATTATTTTTTAAAATATCTAAACAAACATCTCCATTTGAATTTATATTGCAATGATATATTTTGGTTTTAAATTGAATCTGTAGATATAGTAAAGTCAATATATACTCCTTTTTTTTTTTTTGTTATTGTATACATTAAACCAATATAACTTGCCTTTGGTGGTTTAAAAGGATAATCAACTGGAAATACAATATATAAAAAGAAAACCCCACCTTCATATGGTGATCCTAAAATAGTTTATATAATATATTAATATATTAATATATTATCATTGTGCATTTATAATGTTAACTATTATATATATATATTAAACTTACCTTCAGGACCTACTATTGTACTCATCCATTCAAATAAATTGTCACCAATTGGACCAGCAGAACAATTTGATGGTGGATCTGTAGTAATATCTGCGAGTTCTTTTTGAATTCTGCAACCAAGAAATATGTAGTTATATTAATAACTTGTTTTTTTAAAATGTAATATAATACAACTCATTCCATAGGAAGGTTACCTTTTAGTTGATCTATTATCACCCATTTTTATATTATATTATATGTTGTATTATATTGTGTATTTTAAATATGTATTTATATTTATTTGATATTTATGTGTTTGTTTTTTGTGTGTACGGTATGTAAAAATAAAAAATAATTATTTTTAATTTTTTTTTTTTTTTCTCAATTTATTTTAATTTTCGTTTTTTTAATATTAATTTTTAACCCTACAGTCATCAACACTCATCCTTATAAATTAATTTTTATAAATTATCTCTTTATATCTAACAGTATTACAATAATGAATAATAATGACTTTGATGATATAAACAAAATTAATATAGATATTTTAAAATTAATAGAATTTTATTTTAGTGATTCAAATTTAAAAAGAGATAAATATTTATTCAATATAATAGATTCAAATAAGAATGAATGTAAGTATCCTATAATACACCATTATCATATATATACAGTTGTTAAAACTAATGATCTAATTATTAGAAATTATTATTTATAAAGGGATCGATTTATCAAAATTTAATGAATTTAAAAAGTTTTCAGATATTATTAAAAGATGTGAAATTTTAAAATACAATTATAAAGATCAATTTAAATCAATATTTAGTAATAGTAAATTAGTATTAATTAGTGAAGATAATAGCAAAATCAAAAGATTAGTTTGGCCAATACCTGAATCAACAGTTAATGAAATTGATGAAAGAATAATTTACATTGAACCAATTACAAATGAATTATCAACACATGATTTAATTAAACTTTTATTCACAACCAATCAACCACAACAACAAGAAGAAGAAGAAATAATTAAATATATATCAATACCAAAATTCAATGATAAAACATTAAAAGGATATGCATTTATTGAATTTTCCACTAGTGAACATTCAAAAAAAGCAATTGAAAATATTTATAATTCACCTGATAAATATCATCATCTTATAGCAATTTCAAAGATTGAATATTTAGAAAAGAAAAAACAATTTTCATATCTTTCAAATCAATCAAGATATTTAAAAATTGGTAATATTCCAACAATAATCCAAAATACACCAACAGCAGCAACAACAGGTAGTAATGATAGTAATGATGATGATGATGGATTAATGGTAATAGATAATATTACAACCACAACCACAACCAATAATAAGATAGCGATACCAATTAAAATGAATAAACCATATCTTTGGAGATACTTTGATCAAGAAACCAATATTACAGTTATATATTTAGAATATTTAAATGGATCAGATAAAGCAATTTTAAAATTTTCAACACAATTAGATATTCAACATGCAATAGATCAATTTCAATTGGGTGAAATTAAAATGTATAATAATACATTAAACATAATTGAAATGACAAATGATGAAATCTTAAAATTAAAATCAAAAACACAATCATATGAAAAGAATAAACATTATAATAAATAAAGTATGAACTTTTTTTTTTTAAATTATATATTATGTACAAAATTGATTTATTATATTATTGATTGTATATACCTTTATATTTAAATCTATAAAAACACTATTACCACCACCATTATAATGATTTCACCTCTAATCTGCTAATGAATCTTCAGATTCTTTTAAAAATACTGGTCCTTTTTGAATTGGTATATTTCTAAGAGCATGAAAATCTGTAAATTTAACTAAACCAACATTATCCATAAAACTCTCTTTAATAACTGGTTCAATGATTACCAAAAATCCACTTGTTTCTGCCTGTGTTATAATGAATAAAGTAGTAGTTAGTTAGTATATATGTGAAAATATGACCTATTATATGTATAGATTATGATAATTACATGTTTTGAAAGAATTTCAGGGTTTTTTAATAATGTATTGTTTACTTCTAATAATTTACCTTTACATGATGCTCTAATATTATATTCTGTACCATCATCACATGTTACTGATGCAATGATTGTATCTCTTTGAACTCTTGAAGCACCATTCTTTTTAGTACCAGATATGCCTTTATTTTCCGTAATACTTTTATAATCAATTTTTGTAATTTTCTTTTGTAAAGCAGGATGAGAAGGTGCTAAACCAATAACAACTAAATCATTGGTATGTTGATTAACGTATACATCTTCTGTACTTTCATCTGATCCCCATAAATGATAATATTGTGTATAATATCTTTCTAATAAAGTTCTCATCTTGTGTAATTTGTATTTGATATATATTATATATGTGGATTGTATGTCTGTATCTAAATTTATCTATATACGAAAGTGACCGATTTTTTTAATTAATTTTTTATTTTTTTAAAATTAAATTTTTTTTTTTTTTTTTTTTTTTTTTGGGGTTTTTTTTTTAAAAATTTGGGTGGTTTTTTTTTTTTTTTTTTTTTTTTTTTTTGGGGGTTGTTTTTTTTTTAAATTAATTTTTTTTTTTTTTTTTTTTTTTTTTTTTTTTTTTTTTTTTAAAATTTTTTTTTTTTTTTTTTTTTTTTTTTTTTTTTTTCATTCTGTCTTTCTATCTTTTATAAATTTTTCAAAAATGAATAAAGGGAATAAAGTAGCAACAAAGAAAACGGTTGTTGCTAAACCACCAACACCAACTACAACTACAACAAATAAAGCAACAACTATTGCAAAAAAACCAGTAACAGTTGCACAACCAAAAAAACAAATTATAGAATCACCAATTAAACCAATTTTAGGTAAAAGAACTAAAATACCAGTTGAAAAAGAAGAAGAAAAAATTGATTTTGGTACATATGATAGTGAAGATGATGAAACTTATATTGAAAGTGAAGATGATGAAGAAGAAGAATTATCAGATTCAGAGTTAGAAATTAATGGTGATGTTGAATATTCAGAATCTGAAGATGATGAAGAACAAGAAGACAATGAAGAAGATGAAGAATCAGATTCAGAAGAAGGTGTAAATAAATTATTATTAGAATCAGAAGATTCATTAGTTGAATATAATTCAGATGATGATAGTATCAATAGTGGTTCAATTTCAACAAAATCAACAACAACATCATCAAAGAACAATGATGAAGAAGAAATTATAACACGTAAAGGTTGGACAACAGATCAAAATCAATTTTATGATTCTGATGATTCCTCTGAAGATGAAGTAAGTAAAACAAACAAACAAACAAAATATCAATAACAACAATGTATAAACATAAAATATTAATAATATATTATTATTATTATTATTACTTTCTCTATAGTCATTAGTAAATAGAATTGGTAATGTACCACTTGAATGGTATGATGATTATGATCATATTGGTTATGATGTTGATGGTAATAAAATTATGAAAACCGAATCAAATAAAGATTCAATTGATAGATTTTTAGATCAACAAGATCCAAATTTTTGGAGAACAGTTTATGATAAAGTTAATGATAAGAAAGTGATATTATCAGATGAAGATATGCAATTGTTAAAGAATATTCAAAATAAACACTTTATTCCAGGATATGATCCATACGCTGATTGGTATGATCCAGGTCCAAATCCAGATTCAATTCATCCAATTCACAATGCACCAGTACCAAAACGTTCATTCTTTCCAAATGGTACAGATGAAGAAAGAGAAATTCGTCGTCTTACAAAAGCAATTCGTATGGGTTGGATTAAAATTAATCATAACAAGGGAAATCAATTGAAATCGAAACAACAAACATTTGATTTATGGGGTGAAGATGGTAAAGATAAAAATGAAGATGGTGAAGAAATTAAAAAGAAAGGTATTAGACGTATTGCAGCACCAAAACAAAAATTACCTGGAAATGTTGAATCATTTAATCCACCAGAAGAATATCTATTGAATGATAATGAATTGAAAGCATGGCATTTAATGGACCCAAGAGAACGTCCACATAATTTTGTACCACAAAAATATAATTCACTTCGTCAATTACCAATTTATAACAAATTGATTAAAGAACGTTTTGAACGTTGTCTTGATTTATATTTATGTCCACGTACAACACGTGTTAAACAATTCACAAAAGATCCAACTAAATTCCTTCCAACACTACCAAAACCACAAGATCTTCGTCCATTCCCATCACATGAAGAATTACAATTCAATGGTCATAATGGTCGTGTTCGTTCAATTTCTGTATCACCAAGTGGTCAATGGTTAGCAAGTGGTTCCGATGATTGTACCGTTAAAATTTGGGAAGTTTCTTCAACTCGTTGTGTATACTCTCTCAAAGTTGATAGTGAAGTACAAAGTGTTGCATGGAATCCAAATCCGTTATACAATATATTGGGTGTTGGTTATTCAAATAAAATCATTATTATCACTCCACCAATCTATGGTTTAACAACTGAACATTCCGCTGAAACCGAAAAGATCCTTACTAAACCAGCAGCAGAAGCATCATCTGAACAACAACAAAATAAATCTGTAAATTGGTATTCAGTTGGATCAGACGTTAAAGACGTTGAATTGGAAAATAAGGGAGTTCGTATTGAAATTCATCATCCACACACTGTTAAAAATTTAAATTGGCATTATAAAGGTGATTATTTTAGTACAACATCACCAGAAGAAGGTACACGTTCAGTTAAAATTCATCATTTATCAAAAAGAGCAACTCAATCACCATTTAGAAAGAGTAAAACACCAAATCAAGTCACACGTTTCCATCCAAATAAACCAATTTTCTTTGTAGCAGATCAAAATATTATTCGTGTTTACGATTTAATGAAACAAGAGCTCATCAAGAAATTAGTTACTGGTTGTAGATACATTTCATCCATTGATATTCATCCAGGTGGTGACAATGTAATTATGGGTGGTTACGATAAAAAAGTTGCTTGGTTTGATTTAGATCTTTCCATTCGTCCTTATAAAGTTTTAAATTATCATAAAATGGCTGTACGTAAAGTAATTTATCATCCAACTCTTCCAATTTTCGCTTCATGTTCAGATGATCTTTCAATTCACATTTTCCATGGTATGGTATATGATGATCTCTTACAAAACGCTTTAATTGTACCACTTAAAATTTTAAAAACTCACCAATCTGTAAATGATCTTGGTGTTTTAGATATTGCTTTTCATCCAAAACAACCTTGGATATTTAGTTCTGGTGCTGATTCAACAATTAGATTATATACTCAAAATTAAATTGATAATAATAATTTAAAATTAAAATTAAAAAAAAAAAAAAAAAAAAAGAAAGATAATAATTAACGCGTATCCAATAAACAACAAATAACCAAATTTCAAAAAATAATATTAAGATTATAAATAAAAGTATCATTACGAAAAAAAAAAAATTTTGTTACTCGTTTTTTAGTCAGTTTCCTTTTTTTAACAAAACTATTTTTTTTTTTTTTTTTTT
>JABXES010000162.1:0-10397 GCA_013375695.1 Dictyostelium brefeldianum
TATATAAATAATAATAACCCCTCTCTCGCACAAATAATAATTAATACATATAAAATATAAATATAAAATACAATGATATATTGTCCACAATTCATATATAAAATATATAAATATTTAATTCATTTATTTACAAATCAATCAGAAATAGAGAGAATATGTTATGATAAAGAATTAAAATCATTGGATAGATTAAAATTAATAGAATATAGTATTGGTCAGTCAAATCAATTACATAGAGTATCAAGAGAGATGAAGGATGAATTTGATGCAGCAGATATTGCAATTAAAATTATAGAGATTAAAGGTTTCAATCAAGAATTGTTAATTTTCGATTCAATGATATTACCAAATTTAATATCTGCGCTTGAACCAATTTCACATTTTCAATCATTAAAAAAATCAATTGCAAAACATCAAAAAACAGCATATGATAACAACGATGAACAACACGAGACCAAATTAGAATTATTATGGTCTGCATTAAAACCAAATTTAAGAAGATCTGCTAGACACACTAGTGAATGGGGTGAAATTGGTTTCCAAGGTAAAGATCCTTCAACTGATTTTCGTGGTATGGGTATATTCAGTTTAGATAATTTAGTTTATTTCACTTCAAATTATTCGAGTGAAGCAAAAGAAGTCCTTCGAAATTCAACAACTAAATCTGTTTATCCATTTGCTATAACTGGTATTAATTTAACTTCACTTGTATTAAATTGTTTGGATAAACCTCATTTCAAAGATTACTTTTATAAAAATGGTTCAACATTGGTTCAATTTAATGAATTGTATTGCAAGGTGTTCATTTCATTTGATAAATTTTATCAATCTAAAAAACCTGAAACTATAATGCAATTTAATACAATTAAAAAAGAATTTGAATTATTAATTTCAATAAATTTTGATATATTACTTTTACATAAATAGTAATGTATGTATATAGGTGACGGTCATTAAAGATCGTATGTAAAAATTTAACAAACAAAAAAAACTTTTTTTTTTTTTCTTTTTTTTATTATTTTTTTTTATCAAAAACTAAGATCTACCTATCATCAAATCACAATTTTTTTAGTTGTTTTTTTTTTTTTTTTTAAAAAAAAGTGGTTGTATATTTAAATTAAACCACACACACTCTCAAACAACAACACACTATTTCTTCAATCATAGTCTTTATTTAATTATTTTTTTTTTGTGTGTTTGAAAAAAAACCACTTTTAATTTCACATATTATAAAAAACACACATATTATTTATATTTATATAATTACTACCGCTACTATTATAAATATAAATAAAAAGTAAAAGTAATTTACCTCTCAAACCATGGAACCTCATACTGATTTAATTGATGATTATAGTAATTATCAATGTCAAGAACTTGTTGATTTAATTTACAAATACGAAAACCATCCAAAAATTACGAGGGTCAAAAAAAATTCTTTAATTAAAATACTAACAGATTTAATTAAAGAATATGGTGAACCTGAAAATCAACCTCCTCCAAAATATCATGTTCAATTATTATTACAACAACAACAATATTTTAAACAACAACAAGAACAACAAGCTCAACAAGAACAATATGCTCAACAAAGTAATAATAATATAGACTATCATCCATATAATAATCAAATAAGTACTTCATCACCAACTAAAAAAAAAAAGAAATCAAAAAAAGTAAATAATATACATAATAAAAATAATAATAATGAAAATTTAGAATGTTCCCAAGTTCAATATAATAATAATGGTAATAAAGAATTTTCATTTGTACCAGTTGATATGAAATTATCAAATTCTATAATAAATTAACAACAATAAATATTAATTTTAAACACCATACAATGTTTAATATTCTTTTTTTTATTTTATTTGTATGTGTTTTGTTTTATATTCAATGTACAAGTGTACATATTAAAATGGTAGTTAAAAGACCAACTAATAGATAAAATGAAAACAAAACCAATGAAGCAATACCATACTTTCTATAAAATCCTTTTTGATGTATATTACAAATAACTGGTATCCATGTAAATAATATAAAAAATCCTATTACAGTGAGGAGTAAGGGGGATTAATATACAATTTAATAGAAATAATAATAAAAGTATATTTACGTACCTAGAATGAATAAAATTAAAGTTTCATAATAATGAAAACAATATCTTTCTTTTGTTTTAATTACAGTTTTAGTAATTACTTCTTCATTTTTGTTTTTGATATTATTATTAAGAGTATAATCAGCACCACCTAATGTTTGAATATCATTATTATAATTATTACTATCAATTCTTTCTATTTCCATTTATTATTTATTTTAAATATTGAAATAATAATAATAAATTATAACAAGTAATTTAGTTTTTTTTCAATATAAAAAACAATTTAACAAATAATCAATGAGATTATTATTAGTATATTACACACTCTAACACACATATCAACTTTTTTCCCGAGATACCATTTTTGCCTAGCAATTTCAATTTAAACACATAAAAAACAAACAAAAACCCCCAATTTTTTATTTACCCCAATACAAATAATAATGTCATAAACATGTTGTTATTCATTGTGTGTTTGAGCAATTTACAAATTTTATTTTTTAGTAATTAAATTAAAACAAATATCCAATACTCATAATAGTAATTCATTTATTTAATATTAATGAATAGTTGAATATACAAATAATAATAGTAATTACAAAATGAGTATAGATAATATTATTAGTAATAGCAGTAACAATAACATCAACAACAATAATAATGGTCATGAATCTGTTATTGAAACCAATGTTCAATATACAAGTACAAGACAAAGAGTAAGAGAAATTGATCCATCTGTAATTAAAGTTGATATTTGTAAATGCTGTCATAGAAGATCATATGATTCTCCAAAAACTAAACTATCAAAAGTAATGTTTACACTTGGTTTCTTTTTCTTTTTTACTTGGTTTTATAATATTTCAAAAATTAGGTAAATATATCCCTGTACTGTATACAATAATTATTATAAATACATTGATCAAATATTAATTTTTACTATTATCATAAAGATCTAAAAACCATACCAAGAAAAGATATTCAATTGCAGCATTCCTTTGTGCATCACTTTATATCTATACAATCGTTATTTTATTAATATCTGCTCTTGTTCCATATCAAGATTATTATAATAATGATTATGAAAATGGATTTTATTATTAAAATCCCATTACAATTTATAATCGCCATATGACAACAATATAACATCTCTAATAAAATCTATCCTTTTTTTAAAAAAATATACATACACAATATTGATAAAGATAGACTACTCTAGTGTGTTAATTTTTTGCAATGTTTTTATTTTTCTAAAAATAGTATCAATATACCCCATATTTCCAAACTATATTTATTAATGATTCCAGATGATGTTTCTATAACATTTATTAGTTTAAACGTTAAAAGAAAGAATAAATGAAATAAAAATAAAAAACTATTTAAACGATAAATTTTAATATTATTTCTTTTTTGATTACATAATAAAATAAAAGCAAAATATAAAAAGAATAAAATGAAAGTTTTATCTTTAATTTTAATATTAGTAATATTTATTTCTACTATTTTCTTTGTAAATGGTCAAAGCTGTTCAAATTATTTAACATCAATGTCAGATTCAACAAAATGTGTTCAAATCTCAATTGCTGGAGTTCATAGTCAATCATTATCTCAAGAAGGTTACAAAGGTAATTTAAGATATTCAAATGGTGGTGGCGAATTCACTCCAACTGCTGCTTTGGTAAATTTACAAACATATGAAACTACTTGTAATGCTGCTGGTTTAATTCAACCATTCTCTGCAAATGATAAATTTTTAATCAATGACTTTGCAATTAGAATCTCTGATAATAGTATTAGAATTGGTGGTGTTTATGCTCAATTAACTTGTGGTTTAGGTGATTTTGCTCAATTTAGACTAAATAATTATTATTATACTGTTGCTGTATGTAAACTATTCATCATTGTATGTATATGTTGTTTATATTAATTAATTTATAAATATTAGATGAGATCTTATGAAACTTGTCCTAAACTATATTATGGTGAAGAATGTGTTACTCCAACTGTGACACCAACTGTGACACCTACTGTAACTCAAACTGTAACTGTTACTCCTACTGTTACTCCTACTGTAACGCCAACAGTACCAGCAAATGATGCACCAGTACTTACATTCTCAATTACTATTGAAGATTCATGGCTAACTGGTATTACACCTTACTATAGATATGGTGTTGTAATTACCAATAGAGATAGAAGTGTATTAAGAGATTTACAAATCAATTCAAATAATTGGAATCCATCACCTTCAGCAACTTCACCTGGATATTGGGAAGTAATTAAATTATCAAATGGTAATCTTGGTCTGCCATCATATAAACAAGTTTTTCCAATTGGTGATACTCATTACTTTGGATTTGTTTCAACAAATCAAACTCCTACTTTTTATTCTGTAACTGCTATCAGATTATAATGATCACACATCCATCCTATATTATTTATTTTTATACATTCAACCAATTAATTAATATATCTAATTAATAATAAATATTTATTATTAGTTCAATACCAATAGTTTATTTTTTATTCTATTATAATAGTTGTTGGTAGTGGAATTATAATTGATCTTGGTGTTGAAACTGTATCTGGACTATAGTTGTAGTAGTGGTTGATGTAGTGCTAGATACAACCTCACTTTTAGTGTAATTTCTTCTTTATCTTTACCATCCATTCATATAAATTACCAATTTGGAAATGTCTAATTCATAAAATATCTTTTTTATTGCGCATTTCAAAACAACTTATTGAAATAATTTTATTGTAATAATATTTTTTATTGATCACTTTGTGAGAATCTTTTGAATTTTTTTTTTTGGTTTTCCAAAATATCTTTTTTTTTTTTAATATCAATGTTTTTTTTTTTTTGGGTGATCATTATTAATAATAAAAAAATAACAATCACATAAAAAAGATATAAAGAGCAATGGTATTAAATAATGACGACAAAGAATTTGTAAAAGAATTATTTAAATCTTTAGATAGGTATGTTGTTTATTTTTTTTAATTATTAAATTTACAATTGTCAAATAAGCAAATTAATTAAAACCAAATAAACTCCCATCACAGTGATAACGATGGTAAATTAACTAAAGAAGAAATTGAAAAAGGTTTTCAAAAATTAAGAATTCCATCAAGTGAAGAATCAATTTCAAATTTTTTAAATACAGTTGATACAAACAAAGATGGATCAGTAACTTATGATGTAGGTTTTAAATAAATAATTACTATTGTTACTATTATTGTAATCATACTAATTTTAATGATTTTCAACTGACAGGAATTTGAAGAATTTACAATTAGTAATATTAAAAAATTAAAAAATGTATTTGATGAAATGGATACAAATAAAAGTGGATCATTAGATATTCATGAAATTGAAGAATCAATTAAGAAATTAGGTTTACCATTGTATTCCGATTTAGAGTTGGTAAGATTATTCCGTCATCTTGATAAAAATAGAGATAATCAAATTGATTTCAATGAATGGAGAGAATTGTTAGTATTGTTACCAAATAGTAACTTGGAGATGATCATTACCTTTTGGAAAGATATGAATATGTCAGGTGATATGGATAACGGTGGTGGTTTTATACCAGTTGCTGAGAAAAAAGGTAGTTCTCTTAGAAATACCTTCACTGTAAGTACCTTTTGAAAAAAAAGAAAAACACCAATCAAAATGATTATAATATATTAACATGATGGTATATTTACATAAATATAATATAATTACATAGTATATGGCAGCAGGAGCAACAGCAGGTATTGTTAGTAGAACATCAACAGCACCATTAGAAAGAGTTAAAATTATGTGTCAATTAAATCATGGTTCACCAATTTCAATTATTGAAGCATTTAAAGCGGTATATAGAGATGGTGGAATTCGTGGTTTATTCCGTGGAAATTTAGGTATGTTGGAATTTGTTAACAATTCATTAATACTATCTTTTTACATTTTTGGTACTAACTAAACAAATTTAATTTAGCAAATATTATCAAGGTATCACCAGAAAGTGCAATTAAATTTGGTACATTTGAATATGTTAAAAAGTTATTTGCAGAAACCGATTCACAATTAACCAGTGCACAAATGTTTATTGCAGGTAGTTGTGGTGGAGTTGCATCACATTCAGTTATGTTTCCATTTGAAGTTGTACGTTTAAGATTGTCAGCAGAACCAGTTGGTACATATAGTGGTATTTTTGATTGTTTTAAAAAGGTAGCATTATCTGAACGTTCAATTAAACCATTTTATCGTGGTTTAGGTGCATCTATTATTGCTACAGTACCACATTCAGGTATTAATTTAATGACATATGAATTCCTTAAACATAAAATCATTCAAATTACTGGTAATGAATTCCCAAGTGCATTACAATTGATGGCATGTGCATCAACATCATCAGTTTGTGGTCAACTAGTTGGTTATCCATTCCATGTTGTTAAAGCTAGATTAATCACTCAAGGCTCATCTGTAAACAATGAAAAATATAAAAATCTATTTGATGGTTTAACCAAAATCGTAAAAAAAGAAGGTCCAATCGGTCTTTACAAAGGTATCCTTCCTTCATTCATGAAATCAATTCCATCTCATTCAATTACCTTTGTAGTATACGAATTCTTTAAGAAAGCATTTGACATTAATTTAAAAGAAAAGAAACATCATTAAAAATCTATCCACCACATCCACTCACACACCAATCAAATCAAATTCATCATCATAAATAAAATAAGTACCTGTTGTATTTTTATTAAAATAATAATATTGTGTTGACTTAAAAAAACTTTTTATTTAAATGACTATAACCAAATTCTTCATATTCTTGTTTTGTTACAGCATATTTTAAGTAATCAGGTTGTTGTGATAATCTAATACCACCGTATAATGGAGAGAGTATTGGATCTTGTGGTTGAAATATATTTATATTGTATTGTTGTGGTGCTAATCTTCTAAGATCAAGCTCTAACCTTTGTTTCAATCCAGGGAATAATGTTGAACCACCCAATAATATAATATTTGAATATAATGGTATATGTAAATTTGAATTTGTACAATTTATAGATTGAACAATTGACTCTGCTAATCCTGCTTGTTCCATACCAATATCTGATGGATTAAATATTAATTCTGGTACTGTAAATCTTTCATTAACCAATGATAATATTTGATCATCTGCCACCGCTTCATTCTTTTCATCTTTCATTTTTTCATCATCCCTACTAGTACCCTCTTCTTTACTTTCATTATTTACAGTTGTTTCGTTTGTTGTTTTCTTCTCTACTATGAAACCAGATTTATTATTTGGATCATCATAATTTGGTAATTGATAATCTAATCTAAATGTTGAATTTAATTTTTGATCAGCAGCAGATTTAATGTCAGCAATGAAATCTCTGGAAACGAAACAAGTTCTCTCTTTAATTATATTCATCAACTTTGTTTCATGCATCATATCCCAATAACGAAATGATACAATTTCTTTGAGATAATTTGTAAGTAACTTTCCACCAACATTAAATCTTTTAATTGCATAGTTTAAACGTGTATTTTGAAAATGAGGTACAATTGTAGTTGAAGAGTAACCACAATCAACCACTAAATGACAAGGTGATTTTAATAATGATAACATTGATTGATCTAATGGTGGTTGTTGTAATTGTTGATTATTATATTGTTGTAATTGTTGTTTAATATGAATTAACCCTAATGTTGATGCTGTTGTTAAATAAAGTGATTTAAATTTATATTGTTCATATACAACTTCATACATTGTTTTTCTAAGTTCATCCAATGCAAATGTTTGTTCTGTCAATAGTAAATTATAATCTTGTGGTTTTATTTTCATATCGTCTCTTTTAAATACATAATCCCATATCTCTTTCTCCGTACTCCAATTTGTAATATATCCTTTTTCCATTGGATTCCTTGTTTTCACCTCTGATGAATTATTATAATTATTTAATTCTTCTCCCAATATATTATGTTTTTCATTTTTAACTTTACCAATTTGATTTGGTACAACTCTATATATATATATATATATTCAATATAACATCATTATTAATATCATCATATATGTCATGTTACTATTACACACACTTACATATGTTGTTGTGATGGATTATTTGTAGCAATTTTTAAAGTATGAGCACCATTATCAATTATTAATACTTTATTATTTGTATTTGATGCATAAATTGATGGTGTTAATGGTCCAAGACCTGGATTAATGCTCATCATCTTTGTAGTTATATTAGTTTATAGTTTTATCTAAATTAAATTTTTTTTTTGAAAAATAATTTTACAACTGCGAGAAAATTTAAAAAAATAAAAATAAATAATTAGAATTTCACATAATCTGTCTCTTGTTCATTCGCATAGTGTGAAATAGATACACTTTTAGATTTATAAATAGTTCTTTTTTTTTTTTAATAATTTTTATATTTATTTTTTTATTTTTTTTTTTTTTATTTATTATTACTTAAAATATATAATTCTATTATGTAACAGTTTTAGCATTTTGATTTAACGAGTTTGGAAATAGAATGGTTTAACTTGAGTAGTTTTAGCATTTTCAATTACTTGGAGTAAATTTTTAACACTTGATTTCCAAACAGAGAAACGTTGACCTAATTGTGACCATTGAGATTTATTGAAAACTCTTTGAGTTGATGAACTACAGTATAACACAGAGAAAGAGAGAAAGAAGACAACAATTACATTAGTGCCATACATTACTATTACTGTTATCACTATTACTATTACTACTTACTTAACATTAACAATACGGTTAAGTTGATCTAATTTAGCATCTAATAAATCACCCTCCATTGCATTGATAACCCACATTTCAACTTGATCTTCTTCGATTTGTAAGATTTTAGAGATTAAAGTGTATGGTACTTTACTTTGTTCGGAAGTGAGTGTTGCCAATGAAAGTAAACGAATCTTTTGTAAACAATCATCATTACTTAAACCAATTGTATTGAGGAAATTTGGATTCTTTGCTTGAAATTGTAAATATGAATCCAATTGTTCGGTAGCAAATATTTTCATCAATTCAAAGGTTAAACTATTTTGTGGTGCTGCTACATTGCTTGCTTCTAAATATTGAACAGCTGGTAAATCCAATAAATAATCTGATTGATAAAGTTCTTGTAATGAAATTGATTCAATACAAACTCTAATTGCATCTTCTTGTGCTTCCGATGAATCTTCTTTTGTAAATGTTTGTAAATATTTAACTAAAAATTGATGTGATAACATTCTATATATGTACATATTGATTATTATGATTAGTATATTATTATCTGTATGTTGTCCTATCCTATTTGTTATTGCTATATACCTTTGTTTTTCTTTGAAAATATTTGAAATAAGTTTATATAATTTTCTTTTTTGTTGAATGGTTACATTCCAATCTTCTAACCAAGTATCAATATCTGTAATTTGATATTTAACAAATTCAAGGTTATTGGAATCTGATGCTAATTTAACAAGTGCTAAAAAGATATCATATCTTTGTGCTGATTTTGGTTGGAATGAATTGAAAAGATTGGTTAAACTGTAATATTGGCAAAAAAATAAGTATATATTATTATTATTTCTAACATATATATATATATATATGTATTTCTATACCAATTATTTACATTTTAATTTTTAATTGACTATTTTCAGTTGGATGGGCTGATAATGAATCTCTAATTTTTTGTGAAACAACACTAATTTCTTCTTCGTTTTCCAATTTGTGTAAAATTGTTAAAATAACATTAAAAAATCCTTCAATGTCTGTATGTGCGTATATATGAATGTGTGGTTAATATATGCAGTGTATATGTGTAAATTTGAAATATGTGAGTGAATGAGTGAATATAAGTGTATATGTAGTATATACCTTTATCTGAATCTTTGCATTCTTTAAATAAGAAATCAGTTTCAGTTGAAACAATTTTTGATAAGAATTCAACAGTTCTTTGTTCACCAATTAAAATTTGATAGTTGTCAGCAACAGAGTATTCTGAACCTTTCTTTTTTCTTAGTGATTCAATGTGTGAAATTAAATCATTGTATAAATCTTCCAATGATGCTAAATCTATGAAAATTGTCATTATATTATTCTATTGTTGCTATAATTATCACACAAAGTTGAATTTATGATGAAAAAAGATTGTTTCTTCAAAAAAAATCAAAAAAAAAAAAAAAAAAAAAAAAAAAAAAAAAAAAAAAAATATTTAAAATTTTTTTTATAAATTTAAAAATAAAAATTAAAAAAAAAAAAAATCATCAACCCACACAAAA
>JABXES010000169.1:0-10459 GCA_013375695.1 Dictyostelium brefeldianum
TTCAATATTTGCCATAATAATTGCTATCTATGGATAGCTGTAACCCTTAAAATTTTAAATAGTTGAAATTATAAATTATCTAAAAAAGGCTGACTTCCGTGGTGTGACGGGCGGTATGTACTAATGCCGACAACGATTCACCGAAGCTTTATGATCTACGATTACTAGTAATTCCTCTTTCATTGTTTCGAGTTGCAGAAACAAATCCAAACTAAGGTTAATTTTCAGGGTTTGCTCCAGCTTACACTTTCGCTTCCTTTTGTTTTAACCATTGTATTACATTTCCAGCCCCCCATATAAGGGCCATACTGACTTGACATCTTCCTTAACTTCCAATGTGACTGGGAGTCACACTCTTGTGTTCATTTCTCTTTTAAAGTAATTGAACTTAAGGATTTCGTTCGTTTCAGAAATTAATCTTACACCTAACAGCACGAACTGACGACAGCCATGCAACACCTGTTCAACGTTTATCTTAATAGAACCTTTTCAGCTTCTATTCTTTACATTTTTTTTATGTGTTATATACGTCATTCAAATGGGGGTAAGATTTTACGTGTTGTATCAAATTAAGGAACATAATCCACTACTTGCGCAGCATTCCGTCAATTTCCTTGAGTTTCAATCTTGCGATCGTACTTCTCAGGCGGAGTGTTTAACGTGTTAACTCAAATACTATTTTCTAATATTGAACACTCATCGTTTACTGTCTAGACTACTCGGGTCTCTAATCCGATTTGCTCCCTAAACCTTCGTGCTTTAGCGTCAGTATCACTTGTATTTTGCCTTCGCCAACTGTCAGTCGGGCTACTTTAAAATGAATTTTACCTCTAGGGTAGCCCTTCTAAATACATCTTCTTTACTCTAGTTTCTTTGTTTATATTATGCTTCCTCCTCTTTTTTCAGTGGCTTTTACATAAGACCTTTTAAAAACCGCCTACGCGCCCTTTACGCCCAATCCTTACGAATAATGCTTGTCCCCTCCGTATTACCGCGGCTGCTGGCACGAAATTAGCCGGGACTTATTCTTTAATTTTTGTCATTTTCTTCCTTATTAAAAGAGGTTTACGATTTACTTCATCCCTCACGTGGTGTAGCTGGATCAAGCTTGCGCTCATTGTCCAATATTCCTCACTGCAGCCTCTTAAGAGTTTGGTCATTGTTTCAATACCAATGTGGATGATCATTCTCTCGAACCACCTACGAATCCCTGGCTTGGTAGGCCTTTACCCACACCAACTACCTAATTCGATATACGCTTTTATAATAACGAGTCTTACTGTTTTTCAAGTTCCTCTTTTCACTTTCGTTTTATTCTGTATTTTTTATTTTATTTCCAGATTTATTATTAAAATTCATATACATTACTCACCTTTTTGCTACTCTATCTTATGATAGCGTTCAACTTGCATGTGTAAAGCTCACCACCAGCATTCATTCGGAGCCAGAATCAAACTCATTTTTTTGTTTTTAATATTTATATATTTAATTTTCTCTTCATCCTTTTTTTTTGTCGTCTTAGATTGGGATTGAACCAATGACCTCCAAGTTAACAGCCTATTGCTCTACCAACTGAGCTACTAAGACATCTACGCGACAATCAGAATCGAACTGATATCCTCGCTTTTGCAGAGCTATGTATTACCATTATACTATATCGCCTTTCCCTTTTTATAAAAAATAATTATTCATTCAGAAATAATACTAATTACTTAACTTAATAGCTTTTTTAATATTTGAACTACTAACTTTAGCCTCAAGTATCCTTTCTAAAAAATTAACTCCAATCTAATGCTCCCTTTTTAATTTCATAAATAAATCCTATTGTTAAAATTACTAAAAATACAAGCATAACACTATAAGATGTTAAATTCATACTCATAATACTTACACTAAATGGAAATAAAAATGTAATCTCTAGATCAAAAATTAAAAATAAAATTGCTACTAGATAAAATCTAATATCAAATTCTCCTCTTGCATTTCCAAAAGGATCAAATCCACACTCATACCCCATTAATTTATCTTCATAAGCTACTTTAAACATTAAAAAATAACCTAAAAAAAATAAGATAACAGATAATGCTAAACTAATACAAAATAATACTAAAATATATTTAAATTCTAATGTAACTAACATATTGAACTAAATTTTGAATCTATTTTTTTTTCAGCAATTACTTTTAAACTTTCTTTATTAATTACTGGTACTGATACTTTCATAATGTCTTCTATAATTAATGTACTATATGCATTTAATTTTTGATCAATAAATTGTTCTGTTTTATTACTTAATGTTTCGTTATTTACTAATTCATTAGAAACTTTTAAAGTTTCTGTAAATGCCATTGTATTTCCTACTGTATTAGATTCTAAAAATCCATAAGCATATGTTATAATTTGTTGATATACATGTATGATTTTTTTTCCTTGTGTAATAATTTCGTTTTCTTGCTCTTCAGCTCTTGCATTAAATGCTTCATTTGCGCTATCTTTTACCATTGTTTTTATTATTGCTATTGTAATAATAAAACTAATACTAATTACTAACTCTTCATTTATTGCTATTTCTTCTTTTGCTATTAAACATATTAATATAATTAAACCAAGTATTAAATTTGTCATCATTATTTATTTTTTGTTTGTCCATTTGTAAAGTATTCTTTTACTTCTAATAATACTTTATTTACTAATTTTGTATCTCTATGTGCTATAAATTTTAAATATTGATTAATAACATCTAATTTCATGAATGAATCTCTTGTCATATTAAATGTATTAGGTGATATTTTTATTTGTGCTTGTTTCATTTTTAAACTAAATTTATATCTAAATTTTAAGTTATGTGCTAATTTTACTATAACTGTTCTATATAAAATAATATAAAATGTTATAAATCCTACTAATGTATAAAACATTTCATTAAAAAAGATTAAGAAGTCTAATTGTGGCATTATCTTTTACTTCCTGTTTTTAATACACTTTTAATGATTGCTTTTTCTATTATATATATGTAAGGAAATAATACTAAAATATATACAAAATATATAATAGTACATACTAACCCACATGTTAAGTATGGTTCTGCTGCTGCTTGTGATCCTAAGAATCCTAAGAAGAAACATAATGCTAAGAAACTCCAGAATAAATTTTTATGGATTTTTCTGAAATATGAACTTCTTACTTCTGCGATTGTTAAAAATGGTAAAAATGCTAATACTACAATTGCTAATACTAATGCTAATACTCCTAATACTTTATTTGGAATGGATCTTAACATTGCATAAAAAGGTAATAAATACCATTCTGGTACAATATGTGCTGGTGTTACATTAGAATCCGCCATTAAATAATTATCTGGATGTCCTAAATAGTTTGGTGCAAAAAAGATAAATGTGAAAAATATGATTAAAAAAATCATAAATGAAAATAAATCTTTTATTGTAAAATATGGTGTAAATGGAATTTGATCTACATTTGATTTTATTCCTAATGGATTTGTTGATCCATTTTCTCTTAAAAATATAATATGTAATCCTACTAATCCAACAATAATAAATGGACATAAATAATGTAAAGAAAAGAATCTATTTAAGGTTGGGTTATCTACTGTAAATCCTCCCCATAACCATATTACAATATCTTCTCCTACTACTGGAATTACTGTTACTAAATTTGTAATTACTGTTGCTGCCCAATAAGACATTTGTCCCCATGGTAATACATAACCTAAAAATCCTGTTATAATTAATAATAAGAATATTACTACTCCTGATACCCATAACATTGAATTTGGTTTTTGATATGATCCATAATATAATCCTCTTAACATATGTACATATACTACAATAAAAAAGAAAGAAGCTCCGTTTGCATGGACATATCGTAATAACCATCCAAATTCTACTTCTCTTACTAATCTTTCGATACTATTAAATGCTAAATCTACGTGTGCACTGTAATGCATTGCTAATAAAATACCACTTACAATTTGCACAACTAAACATATTAAAGAAAAAAATCCAAAATTCCAAAAATAACTAATATTTACTGGTTCTGGATATCTAACCCCTGCTTCGTATACTCCGTTTATTATTACATTTTTTTTTACTAATCTCATAATTTTTATTTTATGTCTATTTTTTAAAACTTAGATATAAATTTTATTTTACTGGCAATTCTCTTATTTTTTTATAATCCCTTAACTTATTTATTTATTGTTTATTATCAAATATTACTATTAATCCTTTTTTTTTAATATTTCTTTATTTTTTTTAATTCCTATTATTTTTTATTATTAATAATATTCTTATCTGTGATATTTTGAATAATGTTCTGAGTAACCTGTTTTAGTGATAATTCATTTGCTTCATTTGCCTCTTTACTAATATATTTTATTATTTCATACAAATTTGTAACATCATCTGCTGTTAATGTTTGATCATTTTTCAATAACTGTAATAGTGCACGTTTATGCTCAATCATATAACTTACTTTCTCATCCAAGGACAATTCTTTTGCCATATTTAAAATATTTGTTAAAACTTCTAATGGTGGTAATTGTAAGTTATACTGACTCTCTCGTAAAGCTTCTCTTATTTCCTTTGCATGTTGTTCTGCTATTTCTTTGTATGCAACTACTATGGGCTGTTCATTTATAACATCGATAAACTGTATTATTACATAACCCATATAAATTGCAATTCCTAGTTTTATTATCATTTTTAAGAATAATAAGTCCATACCCGGTACATAACCATTTTTCAATACAAAATTAAACTCTGGATTTCTTTTATTTCTCATGTCCTACTTCCGCTCCTACTTTTTTTCTTGTTGCACTTTGTTTAATATTCTTCTTTATATTTAATTTATTATTTATCATATTTATTTTTATTTACTTTTAGTTACTTTTTAAAGTTGTCCATTGTTCGAATGAACGCAACATATCCCCTTAGTAAACGATATTTACTCTATTAGTGCCCTTTTTATAACTCCCCATAAACACGAGAGGCCCCTTAGTCTTAAATTTAAGAATAATGCGGTGTCCCCTTTTTCAAAAGATTTTTTCTTTAAATAACAATTTTAAACATAACTTTACTTCTTCTCATTACGTAGATATATATAAACTAAACACGCGAAGTAGGACTTGAACCTACAATTACCATTTTGGAGACGGTTGTTTTACCAATTAAAATATTCGCGTTGTATTGTATTAGAAAGGGTCACGATAGTAGGACTTGAACCTACGCATAATGATATCAAAAACCATCGCCTTACCAACTTGGCTATATCGTGAGCTTTAAATTTTTAACTTCTAAAAGTATTACTGCCATTGTATAATTTCCCATTTACTTTTCCTAATAGTTATATTATGTTATAATATTTCTTTAATTTTGCAGGTGTTCTATTTAGCAAAAAGATAATATTATAATGCAGTAATACCAATAATTACAAATCTAATATAGAATATTTGTTGTAGAAAAATATTTCATCCTTCTTTAGTACTACTTTACTAATCTGTTTAAAGATCGTATTAATTATTAAATTAATAGAAAGATTTAAAAAATCTATATATTATATTACTATTTATTTTTATATGTAGCCTATCTAAGTAATAGTCTTTTACCTGAATATGAAAAGCGCTTAAAATAAGTTTCTTACTTAATATTTTTTCAGCAATTATCTCAAAATGATGCTATGTATCATTTATATTTGGATGTAGCTACTTAACGGTACCATTGTTATGATAATTAATACACCAGAGATCCACCCAACCCAGTCCTCTCGTACTAAGGTAAGGATTTTAGTCTTTTCTTTATAACAGTAGATAGGGACCGATCTGTCTTACGACGATCTAAACCCAGCTCATGTAACACTTTAAATGATGAACACTCATACCCTTGGAAACTTTTTCAACTCCGGGATGTGTTAAGCCGACATCGAGGTGCCAAACGGAGCGACAGATATGAACTCTAACGCTCCATCAGCCTGTTATCCCTAGCGTACCTTTTATCCGTTAGCAATAGCCTTTCCACACAGAACTATTGGATCACTATGATCGACTTGCGTCCCTGATCGACTTGTATGTCTCTCAGTCAAGCAAACTTATGCCATTACACTCTACAATTAACTAACTAATTTAATTTGAGTTTACCTTTATACTTCTTCGTTACTATTTAGAAGAATGCCGCCCCAGCCAAACTACCTAACATACACTATTATGTTTGAGTACTATTTTTTTAATAGACTTAATATTTCACCAACGCCTCCTTTGAATTAGCCGAAACTAAAAAATCATAAGCATCTTAAGTATCCTACGTAATTAAAAATGTTATACAATATATGCTAAAAGTTAAGGTGCATAGGGTCTTTCCGTCTAGCTGCTATTATTCCGCATCTTCACGGAAAATTCAACTTCATTGAAGTAACGCTGGAGACAGTAGGGAAGTCGTTATATCATTCATGCACGTCACAAATTACGTGACAAGGAATTTCGCTACCTTCATTTTGTTCCTTATTTATATAAGTTTTATCTAAAATTTAAATCCATTTTTAATACGATCTGCATTTATTGCTAATTGTTGATCATAGGTATTTATTGGATCTATTTTATATCTCATGGAATCTATAATATAAGGTTCAATTATTCTTTCAAAATGTTTACAGTTTTCTGCAGCTATCTTTATTCTAAATTGTGGCCCATTTGATCCCATTTTATGATATTTTATTTCGCTTGGTAAATCAAAATTTTTTAAAAGAGCATCTTTTAAATACCCTAAATCTTGTAAATTAAAATTATGTGTATTAAAAAAATAAGCTTGCATATAATCTTTATATACAGCATAACTACCATCATCCCCAAAAAGCTAAACTTCTTGGTGTTAATAATTCATGAATATTACTTGGAACAACTTTTACTTTATCAATATAAAATAAGTTTCCTAACTTTGTTAATTCTGGATGAACTCTAGTTGTTATTTCTACACTTCTATTTGCCATATTTGTTAATGAGTTTATTGTCTTATGTATTTGAATTCTAGGTTTTGATGTAATATCTTTAAATATATCATTTATTGTCATAGCATAATCATAATGTATAGTGCTTTGTTTAAATTGTAATCTAAAATTTAATCCTCTATCTGAAAGAGAACCAGCACCTAAAATAATACCTATTAATGTATCAAGTTGTTCTTGGGTAAATGGAATATATCCTTTGGATGTTGTGATATTTAAAAACTGTTCTGATGTTTTTAGACATTCATAGACTTGTCGTGTACTCAGGTTATTTAAAATATCGTTTATAAGCTGCTTTATCATTCTTTTTTCTTCTTTTTTCTTCTTTTTTTTTAATCGCTTTATTTTTACCATTCTATTTTATATTATTCTTATATTATTATAAGGGTTATTTGTTAATGTTAACAAAATAACCTTTATATCGCTATAAAGCTCAGACTCTATCATCATCCTTTTTAAGGATGTTTAGCGTGTAGTCGTTGAGGGGTTATTAATAAATATTTATTAATAACTTCCCTGCTGATTGTCTGCACTTTTTACAAAGATACTTTTTAAGTTTAACCTTACTTATAATTCCTTTTATATCATAAATAAACTTAAAGACAGATGTCTCAGCATATAGCTAAATTTTCATTTATATGTTACCATATAAAGTCCCAAGTATGTTTAGGACCGTCATAGTTACAGCCGCCGTTTAGATGGAATTCAATTTGAGACTTGCATCTCTCCTTTTCCTCTTTACCCACCGGGCAGATTACAGACCCTATACATAATATTACTATTTTGCAGAATCCTGTGTTTTTATTAAACAGTCGCTACCCCTTCTTTTCTGTGATCTTCAATTCACTTGCGTAAACCAAAGACACTCCTTCTCCCGTAGTTACGGAGTCATTTTGCCGAGTTCCTTCAGCGTCATTCATTCTTCACTTTAATATTCTCTATCAATTAACCAGTGTCGGTTTAAGTACGATTTTTTGTTTAAAATATAATTACTTATATCTTGCTTTAATTTATTTTTAAAACTTATATAGTATTAATTCATAATATAAGTATAATACTAATTTAACTACTATAAACATGTAAACTAAATGCTTTGACAAAAACGTTAGAATTATTAATCTAAATACGCATCGGTAATCTATTTTCATATTAACCTTAGCGATCGCGTAACCCTAATCAGACTACCTTCTTATTAGGAAACTTCTAATTTTCAGTGATAAGGTTTTAACCTTATTTACATTACTCATATCAACATTCTTTATTCCGATAACTCCATTAAATCTTCTTAATTTAACTTCACAGTTATACGGAAGATTTTACTACCAATTTTATAATTTTGTAGTTTCTGTATAATATTAAGTTCCTATTCATTGTTGGCTAAAGGACGCCTTAAATTGGTGAGCTTTTACGCTTTCTTTAAAAGATGGGCGCTTCCAATCCTACTTTCCAATTAACTTCACTTCCTTCTTGCCTTTGACACTACACTATTATTTAAGAACATTAACTTACAATCTGGGTTGTTTCCCTTTCGACGCATGAACCTTCGCGCCCACCGTCTGCTTAATGGTTAATACATTTCTTAGTATTCGAAGTTTAAATAATAACCTGTGGTTAACTACTCAGTGCTCTACCCCTAGAAATTTTCATACCATCACTCTACCTAAATAGATTTCGTAAAAAACAGCTATCACCAAGTTTGATTAGCCTTTCACTCCTAATCACAAATCATCCCAAACTTTTGCAACAGTAACGGGTTCAGTCAAATTATAAAAGAATTTATAAAGTACTTGTTCATAATTAGATCACTTGGTTTCGGGTCTAATAAATGTAACTCTTAAACACCCTATTAAGATTCGCTTTCGCTACGCCTACAGTTAACACCTTAAGCTTGCTACGATTTATTAACTCGTTGACCCATTATACAAAAGGTACGTTGTCATATTACTTCCAACTGCTCTTCATGTTTACAATTTCACATTCTTTTCACTTCTTAGATTTTTTTCTTTATTTTCTTTTTCATCTTTCCTTCACAGTACTTGTTCACTATCAGTCATATAAGTGTATGTTGAGTTTGAGGGTGGGCCCCCATTATTCAAACAAATTCTTCCTTTCTTCGTTTTACTTCTTTACCATTCTGCCTTTCCTTTACTGGACTTTCACCTTCTATTGTCTTGGACTTCCACCTAATTTTCTGTATTCTCTTCCTGGTCTTTTTTTACTCTACTCTGACTTTCGCTCACCACTACTCGCCGAATCTCTTTTGATTTCTTTTCCTTTAGTTACTGAGATGTTTCACTTCACTAAGTTTCTTGTCTTCTTTTGGTCTCCCCTCGGATATTTATAGATCTTCAATTGCTATTTCTAGCTTTTTCTTATGTTTTCCCTATAACCTTTCGTTCATTCTTACGTCCTTTTCTTATCTGCTTAGAGATCCGTTATAAACATTTGTTTTTTACTACTCTTTTCTATTTTATCTTGTCTTTGCTTTTCCCTCTCATCTATTCCCCCTTTTTATAAAAAATAATTATTAATTCCTTTTTTTTACTTTTTACTTTACTGACCCACGTTACACACTCTCGTACTTACATATGTTTACATAATACGAATTAAACCTTAAAAATTCTAATACACAAGAAGTTCAGCTAAATGTCTAATTTTTAAATACTTGTGACTATCTAACTTTATACTAAAAGTGAAAATAATTTAATTAATTAAATTATTTTACGGATGCATTACACATTTCTGTGAATACTGTATCTTTTGGATTAAATGCTTTTACTGCATCTACACATGCTGCATAGATTTTAAAACTTGATACTGTGTTTACATATTTTACTAATTTTTCTTCTTCAGATCTTACTAATGTTAAATCTAAGTTTTGGAAATATTTTGTTCCCATTGCGTAGATCATTAATGCTTCGATTCCTACTGCCATTGGATTATTATTTACTTGTTTTAATAATTCAATTGTTAATTTTCCTTTTTTTAAGATTTGTGTTGTTACTGCATCAGCATTACTTGAAAATTGTTCAAATCTTGCTAATTCTCTATATTGTGCTAATTCTAATTTTAATGCTCCTGCTAATTTTTTCATTACTGCTGCTTGTGCTGCTGATCCTACTCTACTTACGGATAATCCTACATTTACTGCTGGTCTAATTCCTTTATTGAATAATTCTTTTTCTAAGAATATTTGTCCCTCTGTAATTGAAATAATGTTTGTTGGAATATATGCTGATACATCTCCTGCTTGTGTTTCTACAATTGGGAATGCTGTTAATGATCCACATCCATATTTTTCATTTAATTTTGCTGCTCTTTCTAATAATCTTGAATGGATATAGAATACATCTGCGGGATTTGCTTATCTTTCTGGTGGTCTGATTAATAATAGTGATTTTTGTGGGTATGCTTCTGAATGTTTACTTTAGTCTTCGTTTACCAT
>JABXES010000176.1:0-43325 GCA_013375695.1 Dictyostelium brefeldianum
TTTAAATTAACCAAAAAAAAAAAAAAATAAAAAAAATATAAAAAAAAAATTAAAATAAAAAAAAAATTTTAAATTTATTTTTTTTTTTTAATTTTTTTTTTTTTTTTTTTTTTTAAATTTTTTTAGATTTTTAAATAAAAATGTGGATATGTGTTTATTATATATAGAGTTAGATACAATTTATTGTTTATTATTGGATAGTACATGATTTTTTAGATTTTTTAGGTGATGCTGTTGTAGCGGTTGTTTTTTCAATTATTTCTTGTTTTACTTCAATTGGTTCAGCAGCTGCTTGTTTTTGTGCTAATTTAACAACCAATGTAATTATCGAACCTTCTGTTAAACCATTACTTTCTATAGTTGTTGCATTTTCAAATACTTTATTATTTGGTAATATTAAACGCATTTGATCAATTGATTTTAATTCATCACCATATGGTTTTGTTGATAATACCAATATTTTATTTTTAATTGTTTCATCTGTATCTTCCAATTCAACTTCAACTACATTTACTGATCCATTTAATGTTTTAATTGTTATTTTCATTGTGTGTGTTTATATGTATTTTTATCTTTTTCCGTTATGTGTGCTTTTTTAAAAATGATATTAAATGAAAAAATAAAAATAAGGTTGATTAAAAAATATCAAGATATTTTAAAATAAATGCTTGTGTTTTAGTTTTTCACACCACAACATTTTATTTATAATGGTTTGATATTTTTGTGTAAAAAAAAAACAGAAATTTTTAAGAGACTCTCATTATCAATAAAACATGTCTGTGATTTTATAATTTTATAATTTTTATATTTATTTATTTTACTTTATAATTCCCATATTGATTTAATAGGGAATAAAGATTCAAATAAATTTGTAATTTTATTTGAAATTTCTTGATCGATAAAATCCAAACCATCATTAATACAAACTGTTTTTGAATGCTTTTCATTTTCAACTTTTTCAATTGCATTATTTATTACAGTATCATTTTTAGAATTCCAAATACCAACATATAAATTTTGATGTGGTTCAGAAATTGTATAATTTGAAGAATACTTTTTCGCAAATTGATTATATATAAATGACATTTGTAAATCGTTTGGTTGTCTAATTTTATTTGATGAAGTTTGATCAATTTCATCGGTTAATTGATTATGCATTTCCAACCAAATCTTTCTATTGAATATTTGAACACCATGATCAGGAGCTGCTCTTTTCTCCTCTATTCCACCCCATGCTTTATCAATTACTCTATTTGATAATACAAATGATTTGAAATATGGTTCTAATTTATCGTAATTTTCATATTGACTTTTAATCAATTCATGTGATACTTCATTTATTACTTGATTAAAATCACCATCAAAATAATCCGATTGTTCAACTGGTTGTCTAAAGAATATATCATCATTTAAATAAAGAAAACAATTTGAAACTTGCTCTGGTAAATTCCAAAAATTTGATTCAATTGAGTTTGAATTAAATGTTGGTAAATGTGATTGATTTGCATAGTAATCTTGATGAAATATGAATTTAACGTTACCAGGTTCATCAACATTAAACCAAGTTGGTATTTGATTTGCAGTTATAATATAAATATTGTTAATCCATGGTGCATACTTAACAATACTTCTTAATGAATATTTTAATCCACCTATATCCCTAAAACGATGTGGTTCAAAATTCTTTTTATTTAATGTTTTTGATTTTGAATTAATATGATTTGGATCTGATCCATTTACCCATGTGTAAACTAAATCTACATGTTCACATTCTCTTGACAGTATTAATTCATTTCTTTTCTTTATTAATATTTTTGATATTGGTTTAAATTTATCTTTTAAATTTTTCGGTTTTCTATATAATGATTGTGATGATAATTCTGAACTGCTGTATACATTGCTTATATTATTACTATTTGTATTTATTTTTAAATCATTTAAATTTTTAATTAAAAATAAAAAATTAAATATTATTATTATTAAAACTAAAAATATTAAAACTTGATTGTTTTTAATTTTCATTCTCGCTAAGAGTGGTACACAATGTATCGTTATATTATTATTATTATTATTATTATTATTACTATTGTTATTTTATTTATTATACAAGAGAGTAGTATTTATTTTTATATTGTTATTTATTTTTTAATTGATTTGTTTATTATTATTTTATTTTTTTTTTAAATTTAAATTTTAAAAAATAAAAAACTATTTAAAAATATATACAATTTGTAATATTTGTAATTGTTTAATTGGATTTTAAAAAGTTTTAACTAACCCACTATTTTAAAATATATTATTTGTTTTCACCCACCACATAAAAAAAAAAAAACCAATCTTTTAGATATTTTTAATTATTATTAATAATTAGATTGGATGTAAACACACATATACAAACACACTTTTAACACAGAATAAAGAGACACAAAAAGACATAAAATGATTAATCATACTATTTAAAATTTTGTTTTTTTATAAATTTACCCTTTTTAATGCATCAAGTTATCCAATATTATAAATAATAAAAAAATAAAACTATTTTCATTCTTATAATTTAAAAATATGATAAAGATAATGCATGTTTATTACAATAAAAAAATAAAATAAAATAAAAAATAAAAAAAATAAAATAAAAAAAACAATCTAACCACCACCACATACACACTCGAAATGATAAAAAATGATTTTAAAATTTAAAATTACATCACCACTCAAAAATATTTTAAAATGTATTATATTTGCATATGTGTATATAGTATAGTATATACACGAATTACCTTTTTTATTATTTTTTAAATCTAACGAAGTCAATATCGCACAAAATATTTATGATATACTATTCACACTGAATTACCTTTATTATAATTTATTTATTATTGTATTATAAATCTAAATTTCCATTTATAAATGATATAGTTTGAGTAGGTAATGGAATATTTTGAACACCAGGTAAATTTGAATTAATTTTAGTTGCATCGATAGAGTCAAGGTCAGGGTGTACAGGCATGCAAGTACTTGATATGAAATTGAATAGGTCCAATGATAAATTTCTACTATCAATACCTTGTCTTTTTAGATTCTCTTCGGAGAGAAGATTATGTTTATCCATCTTTTCACAAATACACATTACCAATCTATGATCGAAAATAGGAATACCAAAATAAATATTCAATGGTAAAAGTTCAATAACCTTTTGTATTATACCAGTACCTGCTTGTTGAATGTGAACTTCCTTTTTCAAAAGACTAATATAACCAAATGAATTTTGTAAATTAAATGTTGATTGTATTTTATGTACCAATGGATGACTTGTAATATTACTATCATTATATTCTTCATCTGATAATGTACTGTTTACGGTGACTGATTTATCCAAAGGAAATGGTATATTATAAATTAATTGATCTTCTTTTGATAACGAAATTACACTATTTGAACGAGAATGACTCATTAGCTTTGATAGCTTTGGCGCTGTATCGTATTTTATATAGGTGTATGCAGATAGTAGTATTGGTGATGATAGTAATGTTTCATTTGCAGATGGTAACAATTGTGATAAGTTGACAGTTACAGGATCATGATCAATTGAACAAATCAATACTTTTTCACAATCTTTGAAAATCAATGGAATTTTCTTTAATCTTGTACCTTTTGGATACAATATACTATTTGGACCTTTGCCAATTTGATGATATAAATACATTCTAAACCAAAAACTATGTACTTCATAAACAGCAGGTCCAAAATTTGGTGGAATTGCACTAATCACTGGACAATTATCAATGGAAAGTGGTGCCATTGATATGAGGACGGAATAATTCTTTTTCAATACACGAATACGTGTTGCTTCATCCAAACTATTCATTCTTTCACATGATAGTAAATCCAATCCTTGTAAATGACCATTTATTACATATCTATTACAAAGATGTCTAATTGTATCACGTAATGAAATTGCATTTGTGGCGTACAACTTTGCTTCGGAATCTACAAATTCTTCAACATCAATTTTATCCAATTCTTGTAAGAAATCTGCCAATGCTTCATTTGCTAATTTACCAACTTCAAACATTGTAACTGCATGATTCTTTAATCCATACCCTAAATTACCAACCATTAAAAATGCTGTAATACTACTATCAAATATGAATCCAATTCTTTTTTGTTCATCACCATTAAATTGTTCTTCAACAATAGTTGTTGTTGGATTAACTACTATACTGCTTGTACCATCTTCATTTACACTTGATGTCGTTGAATCAATATCTTGTGATTGTTCTAAATTCTCACCACTATTACTAATGGTGGTTGAAGGTTGAGGTAAATTATTTTTATTTGGTAAAATTGGAGTATCTAATTCTTGTTTATTCTCTTGATAATAAGTTATCCAGGAGGTATGCCACTTTGAAGGGGTTGTGGTAGTTGTTGTATCACCATCAGAAGTTGTAGTGATTGTTGTAGTTGAAGGAAGTAATGGTTCTAAATTCTTTTTCTTTGCAAAACCTAAACGACAATATAGAGAACATGCTTGTTTAACCAATTCAACGTTTACTTGTAATACCTCTGATAACTTTTGAATTGTAGTACGTTCATCAATGGAAACAAATATCTTGTATAATAAATTTTCAAAGTAATCACCTAAAACACGATTCATTACAAAACCTTCCAATGGTGGTACAGTTATAGTATCACCATTTAACATTGGTACATCAATGTAAATCAATCCTTTTGAAATCAATGATAATACAGCATCTCTTGAATATAATCCTGCCTGTTTACCATTTATACCATTTACAGATTTCTTTAAATCATCTAATACATCAAATTCTGCTGATGGGAGGTTATTACCTTTTTCTTCATCTTGATTTGGATAACCATATCTTAATATCCACCAATAATCTATATTCTTTTCTAATGACCTTGATGGTAACATTGATCTAATTACATCTTTTTTCTTTTTAAATAGGAATCCTTTACTTCTACACCTATTCATTAAATCTATAAATTGATTTCTACCAATTTCCAACACCCTTATACAATCTACTGCAGTAAAATTTGGTATTTCATCATATGATTTCGAATTTGTCATTGTTTCTATCATCATTATTAAATAATATTTAAATGGTGTTACATTTAACATTGGTACTAATTTATCTGATATATGATATGGATATAACTGTTGTTTGTTTGTTATTGTTGTCAATTAGTAACTAATAATAAACATGATATCATTACTATTTATCAATTGTTTATTTGTTTGTTATTACATACAACTAAATTTGCAACAGATAATCTAATGATTTCTTGATAATATAATCTTTCGTCTGTAACGAAATTACTAATTAAATTTGTATCCCATCTTAATTGATGTTTAATACTATATTTCAATACGTATTGTTTATATTTTGTTTGTGATTGATCTAATATTGATTTAGCATGTGATGGCAATGATTCCCATTGAACCCTATTATTTATAAACTTTTCTAATTCTTTTTCTGATCCTTGATCCATTATTCAATATCACACATATGACAAAGTTTTTGTTTTTTTTATTAAATTAAAAAATGAAATGGAAAAAAAAAAAAACTCACCTGGGTCATAAAATTTAATTTTAATTATCCAATTTATATTATTTACTTACACTACATGTTAAACTGGCATAGATACCTTCATTCAATTTAGTTTATGATAAAACAAACAGAAAATAAATAAATTACACAGAATAATAGTAAGACAGTATTTGATTTTTATTTTTTTATTTCTCTAATTTATCAATTGTATCAAACAAGGTAAACTCAATTAAGTATAAATCTAATTGACCTGGATATATTTCTGTGATTACTTGTTTTAATTGTTGTAATGACATGTTTTCTTGAATTGCATGTTGTTCGTTTAAATCATTGAAATGAATTGGTTGTACAGAGATGATTTTAATGTTTGCAAAGAATTTATTTACTTTATATGTTGATACTCTAACTATATCATCTTTATTATAATTTGCATCACCTGATTTTCTTATTGTTATAGTTTTCTTTCCTTGTATTATATCTTTTTCAAAACGATCGTAAAATGTAATAAACTTCATCCTATCTTAAGAATATAAAAAAAAAAAAAAAAATTAAAAAAAGTTCACAAGCAACTGAATTAATAATACACAAAATAGACAACACACCAACACCCACATACAAATATATATCATATGAATATTCATATATAACACACCTCCTACCTATTTTTTAAAAAAAAAAATTTAACGCTTATATATGTATTGGGCAATAAACTACATTATCATCAAAATATTTTAATTATTAAAAAAATAAATTTATAATAATTTTCTTTTTTTTTATTTTTTTTTATTATTTTCTCTTTTTTTTATTAAAAAATAAAATAAAATAAAATAAATTCAACTTTTTAAATTCAAACAACATCGAAATTTAGAATTTGTAATAATAAAATAATTATTTTATATAAATATATTTTTAACATCACATAATCTTCCACAATTCTCAAAAATTGTCATAACGTCACTTAAAAATATAAAAAAAAGTAAATTTCATAAAAAAAAAATAAAAAAAAAACGATAAATTTTTGGATTTTTCGCGAATCATTTGAATTTGTTTGTTTTTAATTTATATTATATTATATTTTTATCTTTTTTTTTTTTTTTTTTAAATCCACTCTTTTATATATAATAAATCAAAATAATGAAATATATGGAACAATATAATGGCAATTCCAACATTAGTAAACACCCATTCATCATTGGTGTAACTGGTGGAACTGCAAGTGGAAAAACAACAGTTTGTGACGAAATTATGAAACGTTTAGAAAATAAAAGAATTGCAATCATTTGTTTAGATTCATTTTATAGACCATTATCACAAGAAGATAGAGAAACAGTTTCAAGTTATAATTTTGATCATCCAGGTAATTATGGTTATATTCTTATATGTAGTGTATAGCATATGCATACTAATATATAAGGATGTAATCAATATACGTATACACAGATGCATTTGATTGGGAATTAGTTCAAAATTCATTAAAAGATTTAAAGAGTGGTAAATCAATTGAAATTCCAACATATTGTTTTAAAAGTCATTCACGTTTAAGCGAGTCAGTAGGACTAGGTGATGTTGATGTTATATTATTCGAAGGAATCTTATCATTTTATACAGAATCATTACGTGAACAAATGGATATTAAAATATTTGTAGACACAGATTCAGATACACGTCTTTCAAGAAGAGTAATGAGAGATATCGCTGAAAGAGGTCGTAATTTAGAAGGTGTTTTATATCAATATGAAAAGTTTGTTAAACCTGCTTTTGATGATTACATTTTACCAACAAAGAAATATGCAGATGTTATCATTCCAAGAGGTGCCGATAATGTAGTAGCAATCGATTTAATCGTTCAACATATTAGCTCAAAGTTGTCTGAAAAAGAGTTTTTTAGAAAATCACAAGGTAAATTAAATAATGTTGTTCAACATCAAGGTGATAATGCAAGTCAAACTGAAAGTGCTTAAATATATAAATATATATAGTAAATATAAAATAAATATAAATCAATGACAAATCAACAAATCAATAAATTTACACAAACAAATTTAAATAATGGTAGTGTGTTTTTTTAATGCGCATTTTTGTTGTTTGTTGTATAAAATTTTGATTTTTTTATTGATTTTTTAATTTTTTTTCATTTTTTTTCATTTTTTTCATTTTTTTTTTATGTAACCTTTGATATCTTAAAAATAAATACATACAAACATATCTACAATATAAATATATTATAACATATACATATAATAAACAACACAACACAATGGATAAAATACAAAAAATGTCAAATTCATCATATTTACAAGAGATTAAAGAATATAAAGAAAGAGAAGTTAAAGAAATCAAAGAGATTAAAGCAAAGTCGCGTGCTGAATTAAATAGAAAGAAAACATTTACAGATAAATTATATAGATTACAATTAAAGGTTGATGCTGAAACTGGTGTTTATTTTGGTACTGTTTTTGAAAAAAGAATTTATTGTAAGTGTATATACATATACATATACCCATCGCTCACTCAAATAATAACAATACATAATTCTTACTCGTTATACTTTTTTTTTTTTTAATGGGTTTTCAATATATAGACTCGTTATCATTTATTTTATTAATATTTTGTGCATATAATTTCATTAATCTCCTTTGTAAATCTTTCTTGTAAAATATAATAAATAGTATTGATAATAATTATAAAATTAATACAAATCATAATAATATATTGGTGTTTTTCATTTTAAAATAATGTAGCTATTTATATGATAGTATATAGCATTGGACACAGCAGTTTTATTGGCGTACACTACAAATTATTATTTGTAGTTTGTTCCATATATACATATTTGGATTTAATAAAAAGTCATAGTGTGAGAAAAAAAAATACAACAAATATATGTTAATATTGGGGGTTGTTTTTATTGAATATATTTACCTTTCAAAATTGTAGTGGTTGTGTGTGTATGTGGTGGTAGTATATCTACATTATAGTAGTACATACAATGGGTAAATATTAACAATGTAGATAACATTTTTTCAACACACAAACACCCCAATTATTTATTTAATTTCGAATTTATATAAATATTATTTTTTTTTCAGAAAAATCTCTCTGTCTGTGTGTCATTGTTAATAAATTATTATTATTATTTTCATTTTAGTAGTAATAATATAATTTGTATTTATCTGTTTATAATTTTTATAATAATCTATAATCTTTAATCTTTTTTTTTTAAAAAATAAACAAAATGAGACTTCTCCAAACATTATTAGTTGGTATTTTAGCTGTAAATGTTGCTGTATGTATTATTTTTAATATTATTCCATTATTAATAGTGTAGTGTCTATTATTTTTTATTTATTTAGATTATTAATTCTTTATTTTTTTAAAAATTTTTTATATATTTAATAGTGTGCATCAACAGATATTGAACTTCAAAAATGGTTTCAAAATGTTGACCAAACTCAATTAAACGAATATCAACATAGTATCTATAATAAATTAACAAGCATGGAAAACTATGTTGATGAATGGAAAAATATCCTTCATTTAATGGTTGCAGATGAAAACCATGATGAAAATAATCAAGAATGGTCAATCATTAATGAAAAATGGAATCAAGGTTACCATTATGAAAATGAAAACGAAAATGAAAATGTTGTTGATCTTGATGAAGTTGTAAATGATCAACAACAAGTAGAAGTGGTTGAAAATTCAAATAAAAGTAATAAAAAAGTAGTTCAACTTGATTCAAAGGAAATTGCTGATATCACAAATGATAAACAATCTATTGATGCTAAACAGTCAGTTGATGCAAAACAATCAATTGATGCAAAACAATCAATTGATGCAAAACAATCAATTGATGCAGCTAATAATAATAAAGCAGTAGCTGAAGTAAATGGTGTCGCCAATGTTGAAAGTGGCTTAGGCATTGAAGAAAAAGCAAATATAAATAATCAAGAATCAATTGATGCTAAACAATCTGCCAATGTTGCCAATAGTAATAAAGCAGTTGGTGAAGTAAATGCTGGAGCAAATGTAAATGCAGGTGCAAATGTTGAAGCAGAACAAAATATGGCAAGTATTTTCAACTTGGAAGCAAAGGCCGGGACAAACAACCAAGAATCTGTAGCTGCTAAACAATCTGCTGATGCTAAAGCTAATATTGAATCAGGATTGCGTGTAAACATTGGTGCTAATGAAAATGCTGAAAATAATAATAAAGCAATTCTATCAATTGATCTTGGTCAAATTGGAGCAAATGCCAATGTTAATGCAAATGCTAATACAAATGCCAATGTTAATGCAGGTGCAAATGTTAATGCCAAACAAGCTGAAAACGCTAAACAATCTGCTGCAATTCAATTGGACACCAAAATTGCAAAAGCCGCTAAAAAAGCAGCCAAAAGAGAAGGCAAACAAGTTGCAAAACAAGTAAATGAACAACAAGCAGCAAATAATAACAATGGATTTTTATTAGATCTTGGTCTTGATATTGGTGCAGAAACTGAAGCAGAATTGGAAAACAATATTCAAAACAATAATAATAATCTCTTATTCGCTAGATTGGGTCTTTCAAAACGTCAAGTAGTTCAAGAAGAACAAGAATTAGCTGAAGGTGCTTTTGAAATTCAATCTGAATTAGAACTTGAAGTCATTCGTCAAATTAATGGAGAAGAAGCAGATTATGAAATTAATCCAGCAATTTATGAACAAGCTAAACTCATTGTAGAACAAGGTAGAGTGGTCCAATAAACAATTAATCATTGATATCAATTAACAAAAAAAAAAAAAACAACCTAACATTACATTCATATTTCACCAATCAATTAAATAAATAGTACACATATATATTACAAAGATTTATTTGATTATTTAGTGTTATTTTTTCTTATTTAAATTTTTTAAATAGGCAATACCAATTTTTAATCTTGTATTCCTTCTTAATGCAAAGAATAAAGCAGCACCTATTACTGATGCACCTACTACACTAACTACCACAGCAACTGGTATAACATATTTCTTATTTGGTTGCTCACAATTTGATGTAAATTCTGCTGAAACCAATACAGACATATCGGGGTCAATCACTATTTCACTGATAAAATGAGGTAAATTTAATGTTACTATAATTGAATCAGTATTATTGGTAATGGTTGTTGATAAAAATGTTGGTCTTCCATCTGATAATACACGATTGATTATTCTACTGTTGAATATTTTATTATTTTTTGATATTTTAATATAATTGAATGAAGATGATAACAATTCTTCAGTTGTTGATGTTTCCAATGTTGTATCTTTTATATTACAATCATCTTCAAATTCTGTATTTTCTAATTTACCTGCAATTGAAACTAATTCCAATTGTAAATTATTTAAAAATGAAGAGTATTCATATTCTGTAATTGTCAATGTAAATTTAACCATTCCTTTTGAAACTGTAAATTCTGTACCTGCAAAAGAAATTTCGGTAGTTTGATTGATTTGTTGAATTGTTGACGTAACTGTACAATTTGTATCTTTTAATGTTTGTGTAAAAACATGTATATCACTTGATGAGGTTGAATTATTAATTGACCAATTATCTTGAAGATTAAATGATTTGATAACTTTACCTGAAAAATCAACTTCTCTTAATGTTTTAAAGTATATTTCAAATTTGGTTTGTTGATTATTTATTTGAGTTGACCCATTATCAATTTCAACTTTTGTTTCAGGTACAGTTGTACTATTATCAGTTGGTAATGTTAAACTACAATCAAATAAACCATATCCTTCTTTACAAGTACATTCAGATGTAAATGGATTGCAAATACCTTGTTTTTCATTTGTGCATTGATTTGGACAAATTTTACTTGATTCATATTGATATATTTCAAAACCAACCCATGATATTTGATTTTGAGTGATATTGACAGATTTCTTTCCATAACCAGGTTGAGCTGTACAATTAATTAAATTTGATGATATAAAAGAAATTGGTAAACATTCTTTATCACCAATCATAATTTTTAATCCAATATGATCATTACCAAACGATCCATAGAAACTTGCTACACCTCCATTGGTTGAGGATGCTTTAACTGATGTTATAAAATGATCAATTGATTGAATACATTGGTATGATCCAACTGTATTTACACATCTTGTTGTTGAATTACATGGATTTACATTGCATTCATTAAAATCTAAACATTCTTTACCATTTTCAATGAAGCCTTGATTACATCCACAAACGAATGAACCAGTAGTATCTGTACACGTTTGTGCACATCCCGATGTACCTTCAGAACATTCATTAATGTTATCACAAGTTTTACTATTTGCATTTAAACGATACCCAGAATTGCAACCACATTGATAATATCCATTAGTATCTGTACAAGTTTGTGCACAACCAGACGAACCCTCAGCACATTCATCAATATTGTCACAATCTTTATTATTTGAACCCAATCTATATCCAGAATTACAATCACAAACAAAAGATGTAGGAGTTGGTGTGCATATTTGTGAGCATCCACTATTTGAACATACAGTTGAAGGGTTTGGAATACAGCTATAACCATTAGATGCTAGAACGTAACCACCTACACAATAACAAGTCCCTTGAGGAATTGAACAGTAATCACAAGGTGAGTTTTCACATGGATCAACTGGATCAGCAATACAAGTATATCCATTAGTTGAAAGAGTAGATCCACTGCCACAATAACATGCACCATTTGCGCTATTACAATTATCACATGGTGAGTTTTCACATAGATCCACTGGATCAGCAATACAACCATATCCATTTGGTGAAAGAGAAGACCCACTATTACAATAACATGCACCATTTGCACTATTACAATTTTCACATTGTGTATTTTTACATGGATCAACTGGATCGGTAATACAACTATGTCCATTTGGTGAAAGAGAAGATCCACTATTACAATAACATGCACCATTTGCACTATTACAATTGTCACAATTTGTTCCTGCACATAAATCATTATTTGTACATGAAAAACCATTTAATGTGAAACCTGAAGGACAAGAGCAATCACCAGTATTAGCTTCACAATATTGACATTGACTGTTTGCACATTTTGAAATACAAGTTTGAGTTTGTTCATCATAATATTCAGTTAATATATTACAACCACAAATATAACCTCCATCAAGCATTGAAATACACGGAACTAAAAGAAATCAACAATAAATAATAAATATATTAATATACATATTTGTTAAAAAATAATAATGAAAAAACTTACCTGAACCGCATGGAGAAGGGATACATGGATCTGCCATGCATCCTCCAGCATACACAGGAACTAATTCACATGGTTCTGTACCATTACAATTTTTTAAAAATAAATTAAAAATTAAAAATACAAAAAAAATTGTATAAATCTTCATTTTATTTATTTTATTATTTATATAAATATTATTATTTATTTTTCTATAGAGAAAATAATAATAATAAAAATAATATGGCAATATGGATATTTTCGTATTTTTGACAAAAAAATGATTAAAAAAAAACCACCTTACTAATCGCAATAAAAGATATTTTTTTTTAAAGAATATTGAAAATGTGTATTTGGTGCATAGCAGTTGGACCAACATTTTCTATTGAAATTCTCAATTGTCTCTATGAGATTATTATTATAAATGGATTGTTAAATAAGGGGGTAATTATTTTTATTAGATTTATTATTATAGTATTATTTTTTTTTTTTGATTTTTAAAGTGTAAATTGTGGATTTACATTTGGATCAAATGATTTTTGAGAGTATGAAGTTGGAGAGTTGATATGAGAATTTACAGCGGGTCTACCAGTTTCACATAATAATCCACTTTTATCATTTGATTTATTGCTATTTTCAAAAGTTGAAGATGAAGGATCATCCAATGGGAAAACTGAAATATTTTGAGAAACATCAACCAAATCCATCCACCATTGTGAACGTGGTCTTCTATATTTATCAGACATTTCTTCAATCATATCAGGCATATTTGTATAATGAATACCACCATCAATAAAACCAATACAACCACACATTTGAAGATGACCATGTTGTTTTAAATCTTTTTCTAAAAATTCAAAATAATGATTAACAAGACGTGCAGAGAAAATACGATCAACAGCAGATGGCGAACCACCTTGTTGTAAATGACCAAGAATTGATTCACGTACATCAAATAAATGTTTACCTTCTTCTTTGAATAATGAATAAATAAAATGAGTAGTGTAGGTTGATGATGCCAATTCACTTTTAATGATTAATCCAATTCTATGTTCACGTTTAAAACGTTCAACAAACATTTCCAAATCTTTTGTCATTGTATTCAATGTAATTCCACGTTCCATGATGTATGAACGTTCAGCACCACTTGTCAATGATGACATTGCTGCTAAATAACCACAATGAGCACCCATAACTTCAACTACAAATAAACGACGTGATGCAACAGCAGATTGTTTAATTTTATCCAATGCATCCAATGTATTATTCAATGATGTATCACAACCAATACTAATGTTTGTACCTGGTACATTATTTGCAATTGTACCTGGTGCTCCCATAATTGATATTTTCTTTAATGCTGGGTATTTATCACGATACTCATAGAGTTTAGCGATACCAAGGTAACCATTGAATCCACCAAACATCAAAATGGCGGAAATTTTAAAACGTTCAAGTGTTGCAATAATTGATTCAATATTTGAATCGTTTGGAGTTGATCTATTTGTACCCAATTCAGCACCACCCATAACTGACCAACCATTTACAGTCATCCAATTTAAACGTTCAATTTCACCCAAAGCCAACCCACCAAATCCATTGAAACAACCATACATTCCATAACCACGATCAATACCTAAACGAGTGAATGCACGAACACATGGGTTCATACCTGGTGATGGTCCACCACTATGAAGAATTAAGATATTTGTGTCTTTACTTTCGACAATACGACGATGTAAATTGGAACATGCAATGAATATATGGTAAAACTCTTTAAACATACCACCACGTACATCAACAACCTCCTCAAAACGTCTTTCCTTTATTAATGCTGCAATTGATTGAGTTTTCTTTACACATTCCATCAATGGTGAACGAATAGTATCCATACCAGACATACCAATCAGTACAGGCTCTGCCAATTGTTTAGGTGTGGAATCATAGAAATAATTTGCTGCATCAACACCCATTCTAGTTGCAATATAACGATCTAAAAATGTTGGTGTACCACCTCTTTGAACATGACCAAGTATAGTAATTCTTGCATCGTGTCCTTTATCCTCTAAGAATTGTCTAACGTATGCAGATGTAATTGGATTACCTTGACGATCGATTGCACCTTCCGATACAATTACCAAACTACAACGTCTACCTGATAAACGACCTTTTTCCAAATTATCAGCCATGTGTTGTTCCCAACCCAATTCTGGAGGTGATTCTGGAATTAATATATAATCTGCACCAGTTGCAACACCACTTGCCAATGCTAACCAACCACAATTTCTTCCCATTACTTCGATTACAAATGAACGTTGATGTGAAACTGCAGTTGAAAGAATTGAATCAATTGCTTCCAATATTCTACGTGTTGCAGTATCTGCACCAACAGTTAAATCTGTACCACACATATCATTATCAATGGAACCTACAATACCTGCAATTGAAAGCATTGGAAATGATGCCATTGTCTCTTTGGTAACTTTACCATCTGCAACCAATTCTTCCAACAATGAACACCATTCACTTCTTAATAAATTTGCACCTGTTAATGAACCATCACCACCAATTACCAATAGATTGTTAATTTGATTCTTTATTAAATTGTAAACTGCTTTCTTTCTACCATCACGTGTACGAAATTCACTACTTCTAGCAGTACCAATAATTGTACCACCTCTTGATATAATACCTGCTACTGATCCCCAATTTAATGGTACAATTGAATCATTTACCAATCCATTGTAACCTTCACGAATTGCAAATACTTGTGCTCCTTTTAGCATTGCCATACGTGCAAATGCTCTAATAGCTGGATTCATACCACTTGAATCACCACCACTTGTCAATACAGCCATTCTCTTTTTAATACAATTTGGTTCAATTGACATCATCTTTTCGCTCAATACATTTGGTTTTTCATCTAATCTACCCTCTGGATTACTATTATTAATTTTTTTATTACCTTTAATTTCATCACCTTCGCCCACACCACTATATTTTTCATTAACAATTGTTGATGACATTATAAATATATCCTATATAGAGATAATTATTATATCTTTGTTTGTTGTAAAATTATTTTATTGTAAAGAAAAAAAAAAAAATATTTTATTGCAAAATGTGTGTTATTTTTTTTTTTAATTTCCGACCACTGGGGTATGAATTGCATATAAAAAAAATGAAAAAAAAAAAAAAATGTCGACAATATGATATTTTTTAAATTTTAATGAATTTCACCATAACGATAGTGTAGGTGTGATCACACTATCGATTTGTTTGTGTTTTAAAAATTTTTATTTTGAATTGATTTTAGTGTATCATATAAACCTAATTTACAATTTTCAAAAGTATCAAATGGAGCATCAAATGGTATACGAATATCTAACCATTCTTCAATACCTTTCTTTTTACCTATACAATTTAAACCAAATGAATCAACTAAATAAATGAAAGAATCATCCAATTTAACATCACCATATTGTTCAACAATGATTGATAAAGCAGATTGATATTTTGAATTTACAGTTTCAATGATTTCTCTTGATTGAATTGTAATTGGATCAGATTTACTTGTTTTAAATACTTCAATTGGAATCAATGATAATTTACTATTTCTTTCATAATAGTATACATCGGATATTTCCATAATATAAAATTCATGATCTTCATTGTTGATAATGTCAATTGAATTTGGATGTTTTTCAAAATATGTTTTCTTTACTGAATTATATTTAACCAAATCAGATTCACGTGATACCCTATTCATACGTCCACTAAAATTAACACGTGGTAAATCATATTCTGATGGTGATCTACCAAATGGAGTTAATGGATAAACTACAAGGGAAACTTTTGAAAAATGTTTAAAATGTTTAATGTGTGGACTACTTGATTTTAAACATATAATTGGATTGTATACTGTAACTGATTCTTTAACATGTTCATTGGTAATATCACCTGCAACCTCTTCAATTGATTCATGTAATGCATATGGTGAAAGTGATCCATAAACTGGTGTTGATTGTTCATTCTCCATTTTAGCCATCATATTAACTGATGACAGTGTACCTGACTTTCTCATTAACAATAAACTTTTTGATAATTGTTCTTTTGTTAATGCTTGACTTGATGGTCCTTGTGCTTTATTTTTACTAGATGTAAATTCCATATCTCCAATTGATCCATAAATTGATTTTTCAACTGCTACTGGTGGATCATTTGATATAACATTCTTTTTATTTGTTTTATTTATATTTGTATTTGTACTTGTTGTACTATTATTATTGTTGGTGTTGTTGTTGGTGGTAGTTGTACAAAAATTATTTTTTCTAATCATTACCATATTATGCTTATTAAAATATCTTGCTGTTGTACATTTTGTAGATTTTAATATGAGATTTCTAAACATTTTTAAAAAAAGTGTTTTGAATGTGTGTGATTTTTTTTTTTTTTTTATTGTTTTTAGTTTAGTTAACGTGAGTGTGGTGGTGATTTTCAAAAAATTGTGTCTGTTTGAATGTGTGCTTTTTTTTTTTTTTTTTTTTGTTTATTTAAAAGGGTAATTTGAAAAACGAAAAAAAAAAACATTTATTTTTGAATTAAATTTTAATTTTTTTTCAATTTTTTTTAATGAACAAAATTTCTTTATTTTAAATTTTTTTTTCTTATTTAAATAAAACAACATTCTCCCTCGTTAATATATACACACTCTATACTATATATAAAAAAAAAAAAAAAAAAAGAAGATTCTCAAAATATAATTTGTACATTTGATTGTATTTACACAAAGGAACAATAATCTTATAAAAAAATATAATTTCGGTTGTCTCATTTATAAAATCAACCCCATTATTTATTTTATTTTTTATAAACACACAACAAAATTATTTTAAAAAAAAACTCGCCCAAGCACCACATCTTACACAAAATTTTATATATAATCTATAGATTTATTTACTTTTGTTCAATAATAATAAAATAACAATAGTAATAGCAATTTAAACATTTCATAAAAAAACATTATGGTTTTTTAAAATAAAAAAAAAAATAAAATAAAAATTTGTCAAACGTACACCAAAAAGCAATATACAACAATCTTTCAAAATATCAATTTGCGCATATATATTATAATTTTTCAAAAATGCCATTAAATCAATTACTCAATTCACAAAATAAAACAAATAGCAGTAGTGGTAATACAGGTAATACACCAATTAAAGGAAATACACCATTCAACTTTTTATCATCAAATTCATTTGGTTCATTGTTTTCACCAGATTATGGATTTAATACAAATGATCAATCAAGTTCGTCTTTAAATATGTTGTATGTATTATTTTTTATATAATATGTTGTGACTTGAATATCAACATAATATTAATATTTGTTTTTCACACATACAGAAATAGTAATAGTGATTTTGAAAAGAATTTTGGACAATCATTTTTTAATTCATTTTCATCATTAAATACACTTGGTACACCACAAAATCAACAACAATTATTATCATTTCAAAATTCTTATTTTCAGCAACAAAAAGAACAAGAACAATTACAAGCACAACAACAATTACAAGCACAACAACAAATACAATTACAACCAATTGACAATAATAATAATATTGTATCAACAGATATAGTTTTTGAAAATATTGAAAATCAACCAATAATGTTTAATAATCAAGTGATAGTAGATCCAACGATTAATCCATTAAATAACAGTGGTAATAATAATGTATTAATGACGACAACCACCACAACAACATCACCAACATCAAATATATCACCATTATCCAATATTTCAAATGTATCAAATGTATCAAATTTATCAAGTTTAAATAATTCTTATGACAATACAAATATTTCACCGGAAAATATGGATTCATTTATTTTTAATAGTAATAATAACAATAATATTGGTCAAATAGATACAATGATGAATAATTTACCAATTATTAATAATACAATACCAACAGTAGCAGCATCATCCATAGTACAACAATCACCTTTATTAACAACTCCAATTACAACACCGATAATATCAACCCCAGTAATATCAACTCCTTCAATTTCACCACATACTCCTGCTATTACATCAATTATAAGTAGTAATAATAACAACAGTAATTGTACAACTAGCAGTAATGGAAATAATACAACTACTATATCAAAACCAGCAACAAAAAAAACAATTAAACAAGGATGGACAAAAGAAGAACATATTAGATTTTTAAATGGTATTCAATTACATGGTAAAGGAGCATGGAAAGAAATTGCACAATATGTTGGTACAAGAACTCCAACTCAAATTCAAAGTCATGCTCAAAAATATTATCTAAGACAAAAACAAGAAACAAAGAATAAAAGAAGTATTCATGATCTTTCACTTGAGGATTTAATAGATGATAATAGTAACAACAATAACAACAACAGCAACAGCAACAATAATAACAACAATAATCATCACCCACAACCACATGCATCAACAGATTCAAAAAATAAAAGTAAACATCACCACGATAAGGAAAAAGATGATAAAGATAAAGAAAAAGATACAAAGAAAATTCAAAAAACAAAGAAATCAAAATCAAAGTCAAAATTGGTAGGTAAAGATGATGAAGACGAAAACAAGAGTTTATCATTAACCACAACAACAAACAATAAAAATACAAATATCACACAAACATCACCAACTTTAATGCAAAAATCAAATTCATTGTCATCAACATCATCTTCATCCTCATCATCTTCTTCTTCAGCAACACCACAACCATCTCCTCAGACTGAAAAAGTAGTTGAAAAACGTAAATATATATATATTGTATACAATTATGGAATTAAAAAATGATCTTTTAATTTTCATTTACTAACTTTTTCATTACCCACTATAGTATTTTCACCATTTTATAGAACCAATGACGGAGAAGATAACAGTAGAATTTTACAACAACAAAAAGCATTACATTTCAATAATGCAAATTTAAATAATAATATCAATAATATAAATAACGATATAAATAACAATATGAATATAAATAATTTCAACAGTAATAATAATAATAATAATAATAATAACCACAATAATATAAATGGCGATTTAAATAATAATAATACAAATAATTTCAGTAATAATGTTAATGTAAATAGGGATAACTTTTTAATACAACCACAACAACAAAACCAACAACAAACGCAACAACATCAACCACAACGTCATTTACCTCACGTACAATATCAAATGGATTATCAAAGACAATATATACCACCACAGCCACAAACATATTCAAATAATAATAATAACTCAACAAATAATAATAATAATAATAATAATAATAGTAATAATAACAATACTAATCATCCAAATAATAATAATAACAATAACAACAATAATAATTCAACAAATAATACATCACCAGTTACACCAATACAACAATCCCCTTTAATTAATAATAATAATAATAATAATAATAATATTTATCAAATGTATAATAACAATGGTAATTTACCTGAATCTATCCAAACAGGTCTTGATTTAAATAATAATGGTTGTGGGTGGGTTCAAAATCAAATGAATGTTCAACAACAACCACAACAACAACAAATACAACAGCCACAATTTTCACAAAACTTTTATCAATATAATACAAACCCATATAATGCCCCTCCGTCAACATTTCAATGATATATTATTTTCCTCTTCCTAATAAAATTATATTTATTTTTTTCTTACAAAAACAAACTTCAAATACACTCAATTTTTAATTTTTTTTTATTATTTTTAGAAATATATTAATATGTGCTGATAATATCAAAAAGTATTAATTAAATAATACAATTGGATGAATTTATATGTGTGTGGTTAAAAAAAAAAATTGTTTTTATTACCATTAATTATTTTTTTTTTTTTTTTATTTGTTATTTTTAAAACATTTACACTCAAAACAAAAATGTTAAATCTAGGTTTAAAAGAAAAAGAAAAATCAATTAGTTCATTTTTAATTATTACTAAAGTAGTAGTTAAAGTATTAGGCCGCTATTTTAAAGATCAACTTAAATACAGCATGTTAATCTCTTATGCAATCAATTATATCTTTGAAAATATTCAATATTTTAAAAGAGATCCACATAGAAAAAAATCTTTTATATATAGGATTTGGTTATTTGCAATTGTAATTTCAAATATTTGTTTCTCTTGTCATTTTTTGTACAAAGATTTTATTGAAGAAAAAGAAGCAACAATTAAAAAACAACATGATACTCAAACCGCTGATGATACTGGTTATGGTTTACTCTTTATGGTTTTGTCTGGTTTGTTTTGTAATGATAATATTGAACATGTTTTGTTTCATATTTATCAAATAATTTTTGATAAAAAGGTAAATTATTTACTGTAGTATTATTCTTTTTATTTCATTTTCTAATTATAATTTAAATTTTTCTATAAAAAGCAATTCCTTTATTTGTTAAAAGAGGCTAAAAAAGATTACAGATTACATCAACATTCAAAAATCCATAAATTATTATACAGACCTCCATTCAAAATTAAAAATGATGGTGCTGATACAATTATAGTTGAAGAATCTTTCTCAAAAAATGATGATGGAAGTAGCAGCAGTAATACAAACATTGAGTTATCAAATATTAATAAAATAAAAAATAGTTAAGATTTTCCAATTATCAATTTCTTTGTAATTAAGTTACCATTATTAGTGAGTGAAAGTAAATATGTAATTTTATTAATAACCATTCCGAAGATATGATTAGAAGATAAGAATTACCTAATTATTGTCAAATTGTTAGTATGATCAGAGACAAGCTTTAGTGAACATATACCAATTATTATTTTAATAAAATAAACAATAAACTATTATGTATTTTTATTTTGGTTTTGTTTTTTGTTAATAATTATTAATTGGTTTGGACGACTAGTAGATCAGACAGTCATAATAAAGATGCTACTCTTTACATGACACTTTTAAACATGATTGGATGTTCTTAAAAGATTTGGTCATCATTAAATATGTAATTTTATTAATAACCAATCCGAAGATATGATTAGAAGATAAGAATTACCTACTTATTGTCAAATTGTTAGTGTGATCAGAGACAAGCTTTAGTGAACAAATAGTAATTTCATAGTTATGGTTTAAAATTTTTTTTGACCTTTTTTATAAAATTTTTTCAATCATGTTTCGTTTTTTTTTCAAAATGTTTGTTCACCTCTGTGAAATTTCAATGTTTTTAAAAAAAAACTAGTTATTAAAGCAAAAAGACATCAAAACTAGATTTGATTAAATGAATATAGTTTGAAAAACTATTTATTAAATTAACCACATATATCACAGCATATTCCTTTTTCAGGGTTGGCTTTTTGTTTTAAAACATTGCATACCATTGCAGTACATGCCCAATTTTCACCTATTGTTTTTATTAAACATGTTAATAATTAAAATTAAAATCTTGGTGATTATCTTTTTATAATTTTAAAACATACAATTACGAATACATATATCACAACAACCATTGTTAATTATTTTATATTCTGGTCCTTTGCAAGGTGGTAATTCTTTACATCTAACATTACCTTTATTTTATTAATAATATTAGATGTATTCATATTAATGTTTGGTTTAAATATTAATAATAATACAAACATGGTTTAAAACCAACTTCTTCAGATACAACTAAACCAAGTAATAAAGTAATTACTAATAAAGCTAATAAGCAATATAATTTAACCATTTTTATTATAAAGTACATATATTAACAATTTTTTTCTTTTTTTAAACAGTTAATTTATTAAAAAATTAAATTATTTTTATTTTTATTTATTATAACCACATTTTTAATTGGTATACATATAAGTTGAATAATGTACACATATGTTTACATAAAAGTACTTTTGTAATTTTATAAATCTGATGTATACTATATACAAAGGAATATGTTGTTTTATTGCTCACTTCAGTTTAATTTCAATATTTTTTAAAAACAAAAAAAAAAACTAAATAAATTAAAAAGACTATCTATATTGATTAAAAGTTGTTTTGAAAAACAGTTTATTAAATTAACCACATATATCACAGCATATTCCTTTTCCGGGGTTGGATTTTTGTTTTAAAACATTGCATACCATTACTGCACATGCCCAATTTTTTTCATTAACGAATAAATAAATTAAAAATTTTCCCCTTAAAAGTAAATAAAAATATAAAAGTAGGTTTTTTAAAAAAAATTGATTGATTGGCACATCCATTTCAAAATGCCCATATTATAATCACTAGTTCTTTACAGTGTCTGAAAATCAGGTCAAATAAAGCAACTAAAAATCCTAAAAAAATTTAAAAAAAAATTCTTCAAATAACAATAATACAAACACGTTATACCAACTTCTTCAGATACAACTAAACCAAGTAATAAAGTAATTACTAATAAAGCTAATAATATAATCTAACCATTTTTAATATAAAGTATATATATTAACAATTTTTTACTTTTTTCAAACAGATAATTTTTAAATTTTTTTTTTTTATTTATTATAACCACATTTTAATGGGAATACAAGTTGAGTAATTAATATATATACGTCGATTTATAAAAAATTACAATGTACATAATATTAATTGTCATTTTTTATAAATCTGATGTATACTATAGTAGTAAGCAAAATTACATTCAAATTAACATTTAAAAAAATTAAACAATCCCAAATAATTAATATTATTTTTTTTTTTTAAACAATTGTAATAACCTAATTGTACATTCATATTTTATTATTTACTATTATTATATATATTATTTTATCTATAATGATTGTTCAATTTTTAATAAACAATCATTATAAATTTTTTCAAATATTGGAATAAATTCTGAAAATTCAAATTGAATAACTAGATACCTTTAAAAAAGATTTAAATGACTTTTAAACTCTTTGAAATAGATTGAATGACGAGGAATTAATTTGATTAGGTTTACTTTTTCCAAAGTGTACTTTTGATTTCCAATTCTGTTTTTTCATCTGGTGAATATTTAATGTCTTGAATGATGATACGTTTATTCTGATAAATCTGTTATATCTTCAATACCTCTAACAAATGATTCACGTTGACAATATTTTTCAATTAGTTCATTTAATTGTGATTCTTTACATGGTATTGACAGTAATACAAAATCTTTAATTCTAATTATTGGTTTTACATCTATAACTCTATCTTGATAATAAATATTACCACCACCACCACCACCACCACCACTGGTAGCGCCACCACTTGCATTAACACCATTACTTTCTTTTATATTCTCTTTTATTATTTAACATGTTATTATTATTTATTATTATTATTATTATTATTATTATTATTATTATTATTACTATTACTATATAAATTTATATAAAAACTATAATAACTATAAACTATAATTCAACATTATTATGTTATATGTAGCACTTGATGAGGTTGAGAATTTAAAAAAAAATGAAAAAAAAAGTTGTTTGTTGAAAATTATTTATTTTATAAAAAAATCTCATTGTGTTGGTATATAGTTTTATGTTTTTATAGTTCATGTATTGCTTTATCAGGAAAATACTCTTCATACATTGACGTTATTTTATTTGCAATTATATCATCTACAAATTCGAAACCATCATTAACACAAACAGTTTTTGCTCTTGTGGCAGATTTAATTTTTTTAAATGCATTTTCAAGTGGTTTATAATCGTTGGTCAGCGAATTCCATATACCAGCATATACATTTAAATTTCTTGGTGCATTGTAATAAAAAGGTGCATACTTTTTAGTGAATACATTTGAAACAAATGAAACAGGTGTATCATATGGAGTACGAGTTCTATGTGATGATGTATTTGCAAGTTGTTCAGCGTACTGTTCATTCATTAATTTCCAAATTGATTTCTTAAATACTTGTATACCATGATCTACCATTGATCTTTTTTTATTTTCATTCCATACTTTATCCAATTGTTGATTTGCATGTTTAAACATTATAGTATATGCATTCAATTCCTTTCCGTCATTGTAATCACTTGATACATCGTCATTACCTTCGTATAATACAGGGTCACCACCCATAACAAAATAATCTGATCGCTCAACTGGGTTTCTAAAGAATATATCATCATTTAAATAAAGAAAACAATTTGATACTTCTTCTGGTAAATTCCAAAAATTTGATTCAATTGAATTTGAATTATAAGTTGGTAAATGTGATTTATTTGCATATAGTTGATTATGAAATATGAATTTAACATTACCAGGTTCATTAACATTAAACCATGTTGGTATTTGTTGTGCTGTAACTACATAAACATTATTAATCCATGGTGCATACTTTAATTGACTACGTAGCGAGTATTTTAATCCACCATAATCTCTATAACGATGTGGTTCATAATTTGATATTCCCAATATTTTCTCTTTTTCTGCAAAATGTTTTGGATCTGATCCATTTACCCATGTATACACTAAATCAACATGTTCACATTCTTTTAATCTTTCTTCATGTATTAAAATATCTATATATTTCCTTTTTTGATATTTCTTTTCAGAAATTTCTTTTAAATCATTTGGTTTTTGAATTAATTTAATATGAATATCGTTATTTAAATTATTTTCTTTTTGGGTACTATTATTACTATTGTTACTATTATTATTATAATTATTATTAATAATTAAACTGATTACATTTATTGAAAATGTGAATATTATTACAAATAAAACGATTTTTACTTTTGATAATCGATTTTTATTAATTGGGTATATAAATTTCATTTTATTACATATATATTTATATAATAATAAATTTAAATCGTTTTCGATAACAATAAAACTCAGAAATTTAAAAAAAAAAAAAAAAAAACAATTATAAATAAAAATACAAAATATTTTAAAAAAACGACCAGATTCGAAAAAAATATTCAAACAACAATATTTTTTTAATGTTCAAAAAATTATTCAAACAACATTTACACCACACAAAGCAATGTGTTTTTTGTTAAAAAAAATATTCAATTCAACGTCTCACATATGTTTATTTAACTTTTAGAGATAATTTTCAAAAATAAAACCCTGATTTCTCACAAATAAATATAAATAAACAATTAAAAAAAAAAGATTATTTATTATTTATTACTTTTCAAGAGTATGAGCAATATTTGTATCTAAAATTTCGAGAGCTACGCCTCCGCTACCATTATTTATGCTATTATTATTAATACCAGAGTTATCAATATTGGTGCTACTATTATTATTGTTTGTGGTTGTTGGTGTTGTTGGGGTTGAAGAAATTAAAGAAGAGGATGAAACAGAAGCAGCTTGTGGTGAAATTTCCATTTGTACATCTAAATTGCCAACTGTATATGTTTGAGATTGTGATATCATTGTATGTCTTGTTCTTGGTACTCCCATTGTATGAGTTGGACCATCTCTTGTTATTGCAGATGATCCTGATTGTGGTAAATCAATTTGTGCTATAACTGCTCGAAATGAATAATCTTCATTATTATTGATATTATTGTTATTATTATTATTATTATTTACATTGGTTTCATTATTATTATTATTATTATTATTATTATTATTATTATTATTATTATTATTATTATTATTATTATTATTATTATCTACAAGTTCAGCATTAATATTACTATTACTGTTATTATTAATATTATTATTTATATTATTATTTGATGCACTAGTGGTTGTTGTAGTTGTAGTAGTTGTTGTTGTATTTCCATTATTATTTATATTACTATTACTATTGCTGCTACTACCAATACCACTATTATTATTATTTATAGTTAAAGTTGGAGCTATAGTTGTATTTGCTAATGCCATTGGTTTGATTTGTCTACTATTTGATAATGGTGAAGTAATATTCTTTTTATCGAACCCTTTTTTCTCTAAAACACCAGTTATTAATTTTGATTGTTTTAAAAAATCCTCTCTCAATTGTTTTCTTTGATATTCTGCAATTTGTTTTCTCTTTGCTTGTAAATCTTGTTCCATTTCTTTAACTTCTTCTTTTCTAAATAATATTGCTCTTACTATTTAGACCCAAATTGCAAAAGAGTGATATTAGTATATTAATAATTATAATGATATCTTTTGTATGTGTGTGTATAATTTATAATATAGAGTACATACATTTAATCATTTGTTGTACTTTTGTATCTTGTGCTAAATCTGAAGGAGTTTTACCAAAACTATTTTTCCTTGAACAATCAGCACCATGTATTAATAATAATTTACAAGCATCTATTCTACCATAGATTGCAGCATAATGTAATGGGCAAAAACCTTCTAAATCTGATTCATTAACATCACATGCTTCTTCTTCAATTAATTTTCTAACTTTTTCATATCTATAATCCAATGAACTCCACATTGCAAAACACAATGGTATAACACGTTGACATGTAATTCTATTTACTAATTGAACGTCTCTATATCTATCTTCTGGATATGATGTAATTGGAAATGGTGAGTTTGATGGTTCATTAGATATCGATGATGTATAATATGAAAACATTTTATCTTTTAAATCAGCTGGTAAACTTTCTCCAAGATTTAACTTTTGAAATTTATCCAAATCTTTTAATATAAAATCAAAACATAGTTCAACTAATAATTTATTTTCCATATTTCTATATTTATTTGTTTGTTTGTTTTATTTGTTTTATTTGTTTGTTTGCTATATAATTTGAATGCTGTATATGTTTTTTTTTTTTTTTTTTTAATATAAATTATGTTTTTATTATTGCTATATATGTTATTTGTTATGTATATTATATTATTATTATTATTGTTATTAAAGTTTATTTTAAAAATGTACAAATAAATTTATTATTATTATTATTATTATTATTATATGATTGTTTTAATTTTACAATTTGTGTGTATATATATTTTATATATGTACAATTTTTATATTATATTAATAATTAAAAATTAACTATATAGTTATTTATATACAGATATATAGATTTATAGTTTAAAAAATAAAAATAATGAGGTTTGTTTTTTTTGTGTGATTGTGTAAATTTTTTTTTTTTTTTTTTATTTTATTTTTTTTTTTTTTTTTTTTTTTTTTTTTCTTTTTTTAATTACATTTTAAAATAAAATAAAATAAATATAAAATTGTATATACACACAACCCACACAAACAACACTCATAAAACACATAAAAAATAAACAAAAAACATTTATTTATTAAATTAAATAAAAATTCATAATATATAATAAAAAAAAGTTAAAACAAAACAGAAGAATATAAAATATAAAATATATATAAATTGAAAAACATGGCTACAAGTAAACCTACAAGTACACCAGCATCAACTGCAAATACAAACACACCAATATCATCAAATAATACAACAACACCAACTAACAATACAGCATCAACAGCACCAACTACAGGATCACCAACAACTAAAGATGTTGAAATTAAACCAAAATTAACATTAATAAATGAAAATACACCACCAAAAATATCAACAGTTGATAGAGTTGTACCATCAGTTAAATATCCAAAAGCATCACCATTACCACATGATGTATTATTCAACGGTGATGGAACTATAAATTTACCAAAATTACAAGAACATTTCTTTGCTGAAGGTAAACTTCATCATGAAGATGTAATTGAAATGGTAAAAATGACTGCTGAAATTTTAGAAAGAGAACCAACATTACTTCAAGTTGAATCACCAATTACAGGTAAATAAATCATCATACTCATTATCACATTATCATACATACATAATACTAATTATCAATATTATTAATTTTATAAATTAGTATGTGGTGATACTCATGGTCAATTTTATGATTTAATTAAAATATTTGAAAATGATATTGGTGGTAATCCAGCAAATACAAATTATTTATTTTTAGGTGATTATGTTGATAGAGGTTATTTTTCAATGGAAGTAATTTTATATCTTTATGCATGTAAAATCAATTATCCAAATACTTTTTTCCTCTTGAGAGGTAATCATGAATGTAGACATTTAACAGAATATTTCACATTTAAAGAAGAATGTAAGTTAAAGTAGTGTGGTATATTATTAACCAATATATAAAATCTAATATTCCTATGAAATTATTATTTTACAGGTTTACATAAATACTCAGAAGAAATTTATGATTTTATAACAGAATCATTTAATGCATTACCACTTGCTGCATTAATGAATGGTAAATTCTTATGTATTCATGGTGGTTTATCACCTGATATTAAAACTGTATGTAACATTTGTTCAAACATATTGTTATTATTATTAAATAACTAACCATAATTACTATGGTTTATAGTTGGATGATATTGCAAATATTGATAGATTTAAAGAACCACCATCATCAGGACCAATGTGTGATTTATTATGGTCAGATCCAATGGAAGAATTTTCACCAGATATTAGAGAACATTTTATACCAAATGATGTTAGAGGATGTTCATATTTATATAGTTATAGAGCAGTATGTGCATTTTTACAAAAGAATAAATTACTATCGGTAATTAGAGCACATGAAGCACAAAATGCAGGATATAAAATGCATTTACAAAATGATGCAACTGGATTTCCATCAGTGATAACATTGTTTTCAGCACCAAATTACTTGGACGCATACAATAACAAGGGTGCAGTATTACGTTATGAAAACAACGTTATGAATATTCGTCAATTTACATGTTCACCACATCCATATTGGTTACCAAATTTTATGGATGTATTCACATGGTCAATGCCATTTGTTTCGGAAAAAGTTGCAGAAATGTTATTGGTATTGTTGAATCTATGCAATGATGAAGAAGCGGAAAAACTTGAAACTACAACTGCCAAACAAGATGTCACAGAAGAAGAAAAGAGAAGACAAATGTTACGTGCAAAAGTTAAGAGTGTCAGTAAAATGATGAGAATGTTTTCATTGTTACGTCAAGAACGTGAAACCATTATGATGATTAAAAGTTTTTCACCATCTCGTAAAATTCCTCAAGGTCTATTAACTGAAGGTAAAGATGCACTCAAGAAAGCCCTGGGTGATTTCGCTCAAGCTCGTAAAATGGATTTAATCAATGAAAAACGTCCACCAATGCTTGATCGTGTAAATTCACGTGGTGAACTATTAAGAATGAATTCACGTGGTGAACTCTTTAGAATTAGTTCAAAAGGTGATTTATTCCGTTCAAATTCTTATGCTGATTTAAAACCTCCAACTGGCCCACAAGAAACAATTAAAATTACTGAATGTAATGAAGCAAATATTACTTCAAATAATTTTAATCCAAATCCAACAAATTCAACAACAACTACTACAACAACATCAACTACTGCTGCAACTACTGCTGCAACTACTGCTGCAACTACTGCTGCATCAAAATAAAAAATAATATAGATATAAAGATATTAAAGAAACCTATAAACTAAACTATTAAAAAAAAAAGAAAAAAAATAATAATATTATACATAAATTAATTTAATTAAATAAATAACAAAAAAACTAAAAATATATATATAATTATATATATACATTGTAAAGTCAAAAAAATTATTGTTTTTGTAATTAATCTAGAATTTCGCTCTGCTAACGAACAATTAATAAAAAAAGAATATCCAATTTGAACTCCGTGCTTGATCATTGAATCTAAGATTTACAAAAACAATTTAATAAAACTATTATAAATTATCTCTTCATTCTCAATTATCTTTTAGATTTTTAATTACTTTTTTTAATTGAAACCTAGGTTGATGTATTTGGTTTGATACAACACAGAAAAAAAAAAAAGTAAAAATCTATTGAAATAAAGAATTGAAAACCTAAGACAATTGGAACCAAAGAGATAATAAATTTAGTTTTTATTAAAATGTTTTTGTAAATCTTTAAGATTCAATGAGTAAGCACGGAGTTCGTGGGTGATAAATTCTTTTTTGACATCAGATGAAAAGTCACCTGACCATAATACAAGGGTTGTATCGTTTTCAGTGATTCTAATTAATTTAATTGTTGTAATGTATGCAGTTACTTCAGTAATTTGTTCTGAATCAATTAATTCATAGACAACTTTATGTTCAAGATCTGATAATTCTAATAATCTTTGTTTAACAACTTCACCTGATGCCCATGTTAATTTACGAACTGAACCAACACTTGTTGAACAATTTCCTTCTTCAATAGTAGCACTGGTAATTTGTGGGAATATCTTTGATGGGAAAGTGAAATCACGAAGTGATTTCCAAACAGTTTCAATATCTAAATATTAAAATAAACAAACTTGTTAATAAAAAAGAAATAGTAGTTATTTAATAATAATAATAGTTATAATTAAAATGATTTTACTTTGGCTTATAACAGCTGATTGTTGTACACTTGTTGACATTTTATTTGTTTGATATTTTATAAAAAAATTATTATCAAAAAAAAAAAAAAAAGATTTTAATTTTATTGATTTTCACAACAAAAAAAATTAAATTAAAAAAATTTTATTAAAAGTGAACTTGCATAGTATGAAATTAATAAGGTTTCTTTTACTTTTTTTTTGTAAATATTAAGTAAATAATAAATTATTTATATATAAAGTAACCAATGATCATTAAAATTCATATGAATATAGATAGAAAAGTAAAAAAATACAAAAACATATATTCAAATTTGAAATGATAACAAGTACGACGATAATAATAAATAAATTCACGCTCATACACATTATTTCAATTATCTATTTTTAAAACTACAAATTATTTAATATGACACCCATTTATTATAATTCACACCCACCAATACACACTATGGAAAAAAAAATAAATAAAAATAGTAGTATGAGTTTGATTTCGAAATATTAATAAAAACAAACAAACACACAACACACTCTCACTACAAATAAATTATTTCAATAATATTTTTTTTAATTTACACATTGTGATAATAAAAAACACACAAATTCAAAAAAAAACACACACCCACTCTAAAAAAATATAATGTATACAATATGCAATGTAAAATTATTCATATATCTCTCTCATACACACACTAACACACACAAACTCACACACATTCATTCTCTCATACACCCACTATTTAGTAATTTACACATGGGAATAATATTTTTTTTATGATTTATTTATTAATTTGTATGATTATTGTTGTTATACTTTTGGTTATTTTTATTTATTATTTTATTTTAATTTTTCAAATTTATATTTTCATTTTAGTACAAAAAAAAAAAATAAAAACAAAAATTATTTATTGAATTACAGTGATAATAATAGTAATAATACAAAAACAGTAATAATAAAAAAAAAATATCATTGACAAAAAAATATTATTCAACAAATTTGGAAACTATAAAATAAATAAATAAAATGAGAACATTAAAATTAGCAGTTGTTGGTTGCTTACTATATATAGCACCATCACTTGCAGTAGGTAAATATCAATTAATTAATAAAATAAATTAAATAATAATAGTAAATAATTTGTTCAAATAATTAATTAAATTTTACCTTTTTTTTTTTTTTATTAGATTGCGGTAAATTAAGTAAGAGTGAATGTAATAATAATTTTCCTGCATGTCAAATATTAACAGCAAAAAGTTGTTGTGGTGAAGTTTTAGAATATTGTACTGCAACCGATTCAAATCAATGTCTTTATTCAAATGTACAATGTAAAAAACAAGAATCAACTGGTAAAGTTTATGAATTTTGGTCATCTTGTGTACCAAGTGATGGATTCACTCAATTTAATCCAAACAATTCTACATGTGATTCATTAAAATGTTTAGATAAAAATATGCAATGCAAGTATACTCAACAAGCATGTCATGAAACATCATGTTGTCCAGATGTTCCAACTTGTCAAATACCTGCAACTGGTGGTGGTCCATCTACTTCAGGTGGTGCAACTGGTCAAGGTACCTCTGGTCAACAACCAGGTTCTTGTGATAAAGTTGATTGTCCAAATGGTTTCAATTGTTTTGTAATTAATCAAATTGCTGTTTGTGTTGCTCAAGGTGGTTCAACAACTGGTGCTTCTATAACTGGTGGATCTACTACAACTGGAGGTGGTTCAACAACTGGTGGTAGTTCAACAACAACTGGTGGTAGCTCAACAACCGGTGGTAGTTCAACAACTGGTGGTAGCTCAACAACTGGTAGTTCAAGTAGTACTACTGGATGGGCAACAACTGGTAGTGTTGATTCTTGTCAAAATGTTAATTGTCCAAAAGGTTTCCATTGCGAAGCTCAATATGGAAATGCAGTTTGTGTTGCTAATCGTCATGATGATAAAGATCGTGATGATAAAGATTGTGATGAATGTGATGCATGTGAACATGTTAACTGTCCAAAAGGTTATCATTGTTTAGCACAACCAAAAGGTGGTTGGATTGATTCTCATAGACGTAAACATTGGCAATTACATCCAAAACACTGTGGAAACAATCCAAATAAAGTCAAAGCCATTTGTATACGTTCTCCAATTGGTTCATGTGATAATGTTAAATGCCCACATGGTTTCAAATGTAGAACTGAATTAACTGGTCCAAGATGTGTTAAAATAGAAAAACCACGTTGTCTCACTTGGTATGTAAAAACAAATATATTAAATTATTAATTGTACATTTTAAATTATCAATTCACTTTTGACTAACTCACTCTTATTTACTTTTTTCAAACCATAATTTATATAGTGCTGATATGCATTGTGAACAAAATGGTTTACTTTGTGTTTTAACTCCACAAAAGAAAAAAGATGAAGATTGTTGTCCAATTATTCCAGTTTGCATTAATCCAAATACAATTGGTGGATCAACTATTGCAACTACAACCGCTACTACATATCATACAACTGGTTCAACTATTGCATCAGTAGTAAATGGTCTTAGTTCAACAACTGGTGGAGGTCGTGGTAGTATTTTCTCTGAAGAACTCTTTGTTGATGAAGTTTATGAAACATATGTAGAAGGACTTGAATGGGTTGATGAAGATGAAAATGAATGGGTTGATGAAGATGAATATAAATGGAATGATGAAGATGAAAATGAATGGGTTGATGAAGATGATAAATATGAATGGGCTGATGAAGATGATAAATATGAATGGGCTGATGAAGATGATAAATATGAATGGGTTGATGAAGATGATGATCAATGGCATGACAATTATGAAACATTTGACAATAACCAAGATTGGGAAGATGAAGATTATGCCTTTTATTATTAAATAATTAATGGAATCAATTTAAAAAAAAATTAAAGTAAAAATAATAATAATAATATAATATTACAAAAAATATCAATACTACATTCACCAAAAAAAGAAATAATATAAAAAACTATTTTCTATTATTTCAAATAGTTTTCACCTCATTTTTATATACATATAAAAAAAAAAATAATAAAATTAAAAATTTAAAAATAATAATAAGTATTGTATATATTTAGTTATTTTTGTTGTTTATTACTTGTTTGTAATTAGCGTGGTAAAAATAGATTTTTTATTTTTTTATTTTTTTATAAATTGATCATGTTAGTTTAATTGTTATAATAAATATAGGGTATATCCATTGTGTTAATTTTAAAGAGTAAAACTGTAGATTAAAATTTGAAAAATATTAAAAATTGTAAAAATTGTAAAAATATAAAAATGAGGTGAATACTCCCACAATCAATTACTTCTACATCATCCGTTGCAAAAACTCAAATTAATGGTAGTTCATTAAGTTCATCAGGTAAACCAAGAAACTTTGTTTCACTTAAAAATTGGTAAAAATTTCGGATCTGGTAACAGCATTAGCATTTTAAATCACAATACTGGTAATAATATTATACCATTATTAAGTAATGCAACAACTACCAAAAACTAAATCAATTTAAATTTAATAATTTAAATAAATACAACCTAAAATGACTTTTTTCATTTTCAATTTTAAAACATTTAATAAAAAAATAAACATATTTATTTTTATTTAAATCAATCAACAAGCAATACACATGTTTATTGAGATGGACCAGTTAGATCATATGCTTTTTTAGAGTACTAAAAATATTTAAAAGAAAAAATATTAATAAAATATTCATTTAAAGAATAAACATTATGTTTGATAATGTTCAACATACCACTTCTAATTCTTTAAGAGTAATAAACTTATCACCATCAGAATCAATTTGAGAAAAGATAAACTCTGTTGCTTTCTTTGGATCTTTTGATCCAACAGTTTCAAAATTTTTCAACATTTCATCAAATGCAATGACTTTATCTCCGTCACTATCATATTTCATCAAGTATGATGCAACATCAGCAGCAATGTTATGTTCTTTGATCTTGTCGGCGTTTCTTTTGTAGGCATCCATTTGAACCTCTAAAAGTGTAATTTCCTATGTGAGAAAAAAACATAAAGAATATTAATATTCTATTACTGTTGTAGGGGTTCCAAAATAAAAGTTATCATACATACACCATCTTTATCAGTGTCAAATGCTTCAAAGAGGAAGTATGCTTGTCTTTCTGGGAATTTACTACCTTTGGATTTAAAGTGTTCAACTGCTTCTTGTTTTGTAATTTTTTCATCACCGTCTATTCATCATCAAATAATAAACTTTTAATATTTTATTTTTATTTTCTTTTAATTTTAATAATAAAAACATATGATTATAATAATATTTATATTAATATTTACTTTTGTCATATGTTGAAAATAATTCTTCAACTTCTTTTTCCATAGTTTTGTAAATGTCTGCCATTTTTAATTTGAAAGTTTAAATTTTATAATAATAATAATTAAAGTAGATGTATATTTGATTGATAATGAAATAAAAAAAAATAAATTACCTTTTTATTGACTGAATAAAAAAAATTAAAAATTAAAAAAAAAACACACAACAAACCTTTTTGTAAATTGGGTAGTTTAATTTTTTAAAATATTTTGGTAAATGGATAGTTACAATAGTGTGTTCATATTAATAGTGATGATGGTGATGAAATTGTAAATTAAAAAAACAAAAAAAAAAACAACACCAACAACTCACACCCACTTGTAAAATACCAATAATTGAAAATTATGTGTGACTTTTTGAACTCTATCAGTTCAATAAAATTATAACTCTAAACTCATAAATAAACAAACCAATTTTAAATTTTATAAAAAGCAATATTTTATTTTTAATTTGTTTATTGTTTTGGATCATAAAGTTCATATGCTTTTCTTGAGTACTAAAAATATCTTTTCATCAAATATTAATCAATTAATATTTTTATTTTTATAAACAGAACAAATTGCAAAAATAATATTAATAATTACTTTTGTCATATGTTGATATTAATCCTTCTCCATAACCTTGTATATGTCTTACATTTTTAATTTTCGAAAATTTAAATATATAATTATAATAGTTAATTTGTTTTAAAAGTGTAAATGATTGTTTATTGTTTTAAATCAATAAAAAATAAATTAAAAAAACAAAAAACAAAAAATACACAATCAAACCTTTTTGTAAATTGGTTTATAATTTTTTAAAATCCTTTGGTAAATGATTAGCCATAAACGTGTGTTCATATTAATGATGAAATTGTAATAAAAAAACAACAACTCGCACTCACACCCACTTCAATTTATAAAAATTATTTTTTTATTTTTAATATTAAATTTCATTCTCTAAATCTTGTCTTAATATTGATAATAAAGTTTTTTTATCTTTTTCTTCATTCTGTGTAATTAATTGCTTTGCATCTATTATTTTTAACTCTTTTTTAATTTTTTCTTGTATTGGTTCAATTCTGGATATTGATGCTTGTACGCTACTAATTTGAAACTTTTTCATGAATCCACCTTTTTCCAGATCCTTAAATAAAAATATGTGTTATTAATATATTGATGTATATAATTATACACTTGTGAAATAGTGATAATATTATTACTATTACTTACAACAACTATATCTTGTTTAGAGTATAATAAAGTATTACATTCAACTAATAATGATTGATAAAGTTGAAATAATTTATCCTTTCTTTCATCATCCGATATCATTGGTAATTGTGTTGCATCTATAATGTTGGTAACTGTGTTATTATTCTCTGGTGCAGTAACAGGACTGACTATTGCTGAGCTTGATGTTTCATTTGAGTGATCATTGTTTGTATTATGAATTGGTGTTGTTGGCGAAGATGAAGAAGAGGAAGGTAATGGTGATGTTATATGATCATTATTATTATTTGATTTATTTGATTTAAAGAATGAAGAGAATGTATTTTTTGAAACTGGTGATAGCAATGATGAAACATTACCGCCACCATTTGAATTACCATGATGGTGATGAATATTTGATAACTCCGACTCTAACTTCACTCTAATCTTTCTTTCGCTTTCCAATTGCTTTAATAAATCATCAATTTTTGCATCTAATGCAGACTTTACCAAACTGAACTCTTCATTTTGTTTATTACTGCTATTATTACTACTGCTGTTACTATTATTAACTTTTTCTAATATCTTTCTTTCTTGTTCAATTTTCTCTAATATTTCATTATTTGCTTGTGTTTTTTGAATTATACTTTCAATATATTCTTTTAATTTATTTTCATCAATACCACTACTACCATCGCCATTACCGTTATTTATATCACTTGGTGGCGTATTATTTGATGATGTTAAACTACTAACATCACTACCATCATCATTATCAGATTGTTGTTGCTGACTACTACTATTATTACCATTTAATAATTGAAAAAGAGATTGAAATTTAATTTTTTCAAGCTGTAATTGTTTTTGAAATTCATCTTTTTCATTTTGAATTGATTCAATAGTTTGTTTTAATACTTGTTTCAATTGATATAATTCTGATAGTTCATCTGATTTTGTATTTAATTGATCTTGTAATTTTGATTGATGTAATTTAATTGAAATTGCTTCCTCTTCTATTTTCTCACGTGTTGATTGTTCATTTTCAAACATCTTTTTATAATCATTTAATTCTTGTTGTAGCTTCTTATTGTCATCAACTGAATTTTGATCGTATTGTTGTTTTAATTGTTTATATTTACTTTGTAATTCTTTTAATTCAGATTGTTGTTGTTCTGATGAATTTAATTTCTCTTCCAATTCATTAACACGTTTTTCTAATCCTGTACTATACTGTTCTGCTTCAACTCTTTTTTTATATTCTACAGATTTAATTGAATCAAATTTTATTTTATCATTCTCCAGCTGATCATATTTTGATTTTATCTCTTGAACTTGCGTTGATAATCTTGATATCTCTTTTTCTTTTTCATCTAAATCCTTTAAAATTGTTTTATTCATTTCAATGGTTGATCTTAATTCGTTATTTTCATTTGTTATCTTTATAATCTCAACGTCACCTTTTTCAATTAATTCTTTAATTCTTGATAATTCTGTTTCTTGTTGATTAAATTCTTGTTCTTTTTTATTATATTCATTTGAAATTTCACTCTAAAGTAGTAAAAGTATGTTAGTATGTGTGAACATATGTATGAATATAGGTTGTTTGTGTTTTATGTTTACATACTAATTTTGCTTCAAAATCTTCAGATTTCTTTTTATGAATGTCTAAATCTTTTTTTGCTTTTTCATATTTCAAGTCAGATTTCTCTTTTTGTGTTAATGCAGCATTTAATTGAGTGTTTGTTAATTTTTTATCTTCCTTTAATGCTAATAAATCATCAAGTAGAGATTTATTGATTTTATTAATTTCATAAATAACACCTTCTAATTGTTTAATTGATGACATAATTATATATATATGAGTGTATGAGTATTATTATAAGCCTATAGAGTTGTTGTTAAGTTTCGTTGTGCGTGTATGAAATATTATTATAACAATTTTAAAAAAAAAATGAGGGTAAAATGTTTTAATTTTTTATTTAATATTACAAAAAAATGTTTATTATTTATGTGTATATTAAAAATGTTATAAAAATTATATATAAAAAAAAAACACACAATTGTAATTTTTATTGTGTTTGTGTGTGTAGTGTAGTGTAGTGTTATATTTGAAATATTATACTAAATAACTATTATACAAATAAATAACTAAAACTATAAAACACATTAAAATCTATATGCGTTGCATAAATATATGATTTGCACACCACAAATAAAATTTTTATAAAATTAAAAAAGCATCCTGGTTTAATGTTGTGCTTATAAAAAAAAAAATAATAAAAAAAAAATCATGCAGAAACCTGAATATTTCATCCTAGTAGCGTTAATTGTAATATTTTATTTGTTGATAAAGTGAATTAAACTACTTTTATTGAAGGGATGAAATATTTGTATTTCAACAAAAACTAAATACACAATAATAATAGTAATAAACAAACATCAGCTACCAATTATTTTATTTATAAACAATAAAATCAATTTTTTATATGAATTGTAAAATTAATGTGCACCTTTAGTTATTATCTTTTTTCATTTTCGTTTAAAATTACCTCTTTAACGAAAAAAAAATAAAGACACACTTGGTCAATTAGAAAAAGATAATAATAATCATCATATTTACAAATACTATAACACATTATATATATAACCCAAACAAATGGATTTATTTTAAAATATTATAGTAAAAATATGACCACCAAATTGATCAATTTATTATATTTATCATATTCTTTTAAAACGAAAATGAAAAAAAGATAATAACTAAAGGTGCACATTAATTTTACAATTCATATAAAAAATCATCATGTTAATTCTAATAAAAAATGGCTTATTTTTTTTCAACCATCATAAAATTCAAAAAATATTTTTTTTTTTTTTTTTTTTTTTTTTTTAAAAATTTTTTTTAAATTAAATTAAACTATTTATTTATATATTTATTTATTCATATTATTTATTCTTTTACAATCACACATAACACATATATATATATAACAACGAACCATGGATTTAAATAAAGAATGGGAAAAGGTACAAGAAATGGCATTTACTTCATGGGTAAATTCAGTATTAGAAAAGCGTGGTGTTGATAAGATATCAGATGTTTCAACTGATCTTAGTGATGGTGTTAAATTAATTTACTTTTTAGAAAGTGTATCTGGTGTTAAATTCCCAAAGAAATTTGATCTTGCACCAAAAACACGTATTCTTAGAGTTCAAAATCTCCATTTAGCAATGCTTTTCATTGATGAAGATTTAAAAATTAAAGTACAAGGTGTAGCAGCAGAAGGTAAAAATTTATTAATTAATCAAAAATGATAAATGAATAGCAATATATACAAGTTTGGTATACTAATTATTTTTATTTTTTTTTTCTTGTATTCTATAGAATTTGTTGATAATAATAAAAAAATGATTTTAGGTTTCTTATGGACATTATATCGTAAATATCGTATTTCAGTTATTAATGAAGGAGATAAATCATCAGAAGAAGGTTTATTAGCATGGTGTAAAAAGACAACAGAAGGATATAACAATGTAAACATTCAAGGATTTAAAACTGGATTCCGTGATGGTTTTGGATTTTTAGCATTAGCTCATAAATATGATCCAAAAGTATTCCAATACGATGAATACAGTGGTCATGATAATATTGCTCGTTTAAATGCTGCATTTGATTTTGCTGAAAAAGGATTGGGTATTCCAAAATTATTGGAAGCAGAATCACTTTCCAAAGGTAACGTTGATGAACGTTCAATTGTACTATACACTTCATTATTTTTCCATGCATTCCGTGCCAAGGAAGAAAGAGAAGCATTGGAAGCTAGCCAAAATTCATTAACCAATAAATTGGCATCACTTGAACAATCTTTGGAAGGTGAAAAACACAGTCAAGAAGAATTGTTAAAACAAAAAAAAGATCTTGAAGATGCACTCAATAAGATTAGAGATGAAAATGAAAAGAGAAATAATCGTATCGTTGATATTCAATCTAGAATAGATGATGCACTTCGTGGTCTTGATGATGAAAAACTCGCTAAACTCGATTTGGAATCACGTCTTGCTAAAACTGAAAAAGATAAAGCTATCCTCGAATTGAAACTCGCTGAAATCCTAGATGAAAAAGATAGATTGGAAAAGAAAATCGATGAAGATAAAAAACGTGCTGAAGCTGAACGTTTGGGTCTTGGTTTAATTCGTCAACATCTTGCTTCACAATTCACTGATATCCATAAATGGCAATCATTTTTAGATCAACCAGAAACTGTACCATATACCGTAGCTCCAATAGATTTGGACTCTGAATTATCAAGCCTTTCCTTTGAAGATCAAGCTAAAAAATTGGCTTCAAAATTAGAATCTGAAAATATCTTGATTGATAAATATCTTACTCAAAAAGATTTAAATAAGGTTGCTGTTAAAAAATAAAATCATACCAAAAAAACATAAAACAAAACAATAATAATTAATAATATTTTCATATAATAGTAATAATAAACAAATAAACAAAATAATAATAAAACATATATATTTTACTTGTATTAACATTATGATGCCTTTGTTTATTTATTTAAATATTAATCTGTATGATTCTGATGATGAATGATTTCTTTTGTTTAATTCTGATTTAATGAATAGGATACAGCTTGCAATTAATATAACTCCACCAATTAATGATGTTGCAAATCCTGTATTTAAAGCAACACATGAATTATCACAATTGTTTGTAGCACCTCTTGCTGATGAGTTTAATGAGTTTTCTAATTTTATTCTATTTGATAATATTATAAAATGTAAAATGTTTATTATAAAAAATGAAAATCTAAAATAATTTGATATAAATGATATAATAACAGTTCCAGTAGTTTCATCGTGATTTGATTTACTTTGTCGTATAAACGATACAATTGAGATTATTGATTGAATAACAATAAGAATAATTGATATGATAAAAATGAATTTTGTAATACTGAATAATGAATTTACAGTTGATTGAATAGATTCACCATTATAAATATCTGTTACATTAGCACAATATTGAAATTCAATTAAAAATTCATATTGACAATATGCACCATATCCAGTTTCATTTGGTGGTGCATTATCAATATAAATTCCATCTCTTTCAAAAGTTAAAAATTTATTATTACTTAGGTAATTTAAATTTAATTGTCCTGCAATATTATAAACTAGTTGATCAAATTTTAGTATAATACTAACTTAATCTTTGTTATAACTACATTATAAACACAAACTTACGGTCATAATAACATGTTGGGAATAAAGTTATAATATAAAAAACAATTGCCACTATTAATAAAATAGATGAGGCGCTTGGTTTATTACATTTTTGTGAGATTGCCATTTTTTTAATATATGTATATACAACGAATAAAAGTTTTTTTAATTAGTTTATTTTACAATACGGGTACAAAAAACCGTTGTGAATTTTCAAAACAAAAGTGAAATGCTTTTTAATGTTTCAATTATCAAAATTTCCACCCTTAATCAAAATTTTTTCCGTCCTTTTTTTTTTTTTTTGAAATCGACCTTAATCTCTGAGAAAATCCACTTTTAACCAACGATTGGGCATTAGTGAGTTGTAAAATTAAGATTGTTAGAATTATCAGATATTCAGAACAAATTACTAAAGTAACTGCATACATTAAATTAATTAGAATCACTGAAAAATGATACAACCCTTTGTAATATGGTCAGGTGACTTTTCTTCTGATGTTAAAAAAAGAGTTTATCATTTATGAGCAAAAGCATTTGATTTAAATCTTAAGGATTTACAAAAACAATTAACAATAAAAGTGATAGGATATATCTTTATATTTGGTAATATTACAACATGTCTTTTTTATAATTTTGCTTTTTTTTGAATTGGAATAAATTTAGTGTGACTTCCTTTTGCAACAATAGCACCATCTTCACTATCTAAATGAATTGTTGTATCTGTAAATGATAAGTTTCTACCATGTTTATAAACTGATGATACTATATAAATTGTTCTATCAACTGTGGGGTAGTAATTACTACTATTAGTATTTAATGAAATGTCATGATATTGATGTGTTTGCGACTATATATATGTGTCTGTGTGTGTATCTATTGCACGTTACTACTGTTATATACTATAAAAAAACATACCTGGAGCAGCTGATGCATAGTTAACTGAAATTTCAACGGAGACACCAGGTGAAACTTGATCCAAATTATGACTAACGATTGCCATTGTTGATATGACATCGATTAAAGTTGCAATTGCACCTCCATGTAATGTACCAATTATATTACATTGATCTTCTGTTACTAACATTGATACAACTATTTTACCTTTTTCAATCTTTTCAATTGTACATAATTCAAGGAATGGTGAATCAAATGCTTTTATACTTGACCACCTTTTAAATAATTCTACGAGTTTTTCTTTCAACTCATTATCACCACTACCATTTGTATTGATTTTCATTGTAATATTGTGTTGTAAACGTTTACAAAAAAAAAAAAAAAAAAAAAAAAAAAAAAAAAAAAAAAAAAAAAAAAAAAAAAATTTTTTTTTAAAAATATTTTTTTTTTTTTTTTATTAAAAACAAATAA